>OY726526.1:76450434-76639128 GCA_963383655.1 Bathymodiolus septemdierum | reverse complement strand
GACTACATGTAGGTTTAGTTGTTATCTATGGACTACATGGTAGGTTTAGTTGTTATCTATAACTACATGTAGGTTTAGTTGTTATCTATGACTACATGTAGGTTTAGTTGTTATCTATGACTACATGTAGGTTTAGTTGTTATCTATGACTACATGTAGGTTTAGTTGTTATCTATGACTACATGTAGGTTTAGTTGTTATCTATGACTACATGTAGGTTTAGTTGTTATCTATGACTACATGTAGGTTTAGTTGTTATCTAAATGTACTACATGTAGGTTTAGTTTTAATCTATAACTACATGTAGGTTTAGTTGTTATCTATGACTACATGTAGGTTTAGTTGTTATCTATAACTACATGTAGGTTTAGTTGTTATCTATGACTACATGTAGGTTTAGTTGTTATCTATGACTACATGTAGGTTTAGTTGTTATCTATGACTACATGTAGGTTTAGTTGTTATCTATGACTACATGTAGGTTTAGTTGTTATCTATGACTACATGTAGGTTTAGTTGTTATCTATGACTACATGTAGGTTTAGTTGTTATCTATGACTACATGTAGGTTTAGTTGTTATCTATGACTACATGTAGGTTTAGTTGTTATCTATGACTACATGTAGGTTTAGTTGTTATCTATAACTACATGTAGGTTTAGTTGTTATCTATGACTACATGTAGGTTTAGTTGTTATCTATGACTACATGTAGGTTTAGTTGTTATCTATGACTACATGTAGGTTTAGTTGTTATCTATGACTACATGTAGGTTTAGTTGTTATCTATGACTACATGTAGGTTTAGTTGTTATCTATAACTACATGTAGGTTTAGTTGTTATCTATGACTACATGTAGGTTTAGTTGTTATCTATGACTACATGTAGGTTTAGTTGTTATCTATAACTACATGTAGGTTTAGTTGTTATCTATAACTACATGTAGGTTTAGTTGTTATCTATAACTACATGTAGGTTTAGTTGTTATCTATAACTACATGTAGGTTTAGTTGTTATCTATGACTACATGTAGGTTTAGTTGTTATCTATGACTACATGTAGGTTTAGTTGTTATCTATGACTACATGTAGGTTTAGTTGTTATCTATGACTACATGTAGGTTTAGTTGTTATCTATGACTACATGTAGGTTTAGTTGTTATCTATGACTACATGTAGGTTTAGTTGTTATCTATGACTACATGTAGGTTTAGTTGTTATCTATGACTACATGTAGGTTTAGTTGTTATCTATGACTACATGTAGGTTTAGTTGTTATCTATAACTACATGTAGGTTTAGTTGTTATCTATAACTACATGTAGGTTTAGTTGTTATCTATGACTACATGTAGGTTTAGTTGTTATCTATGACTACATGTAGGTTTAGTTGTTATCTATAACTACATGTCAGTTTAGTTGTTATCTATGACTACATGTAGGTTTAGTTGTTATCTATAACTACATGTAGGTTTAGTTGTTATCTATAACTACATGTAGGTTTAGTTGTTATCTATGACTACATGTAGGTTTAGTTGTTATCTATAACTACATGTAGGTTTAGTTGTTATCTATGACTACATGTAGGTTTAGTTGTTATCTATGACTACATGTAGGTTTAGTTGTTATCTATGACTACAAGTAGGTTTAGTTGTTATCTATGACTACATGTAGGTTTAGTTGTTATCTATGACTACATGTAGGTTTAGTTGTTATCTATGACTACATGTAGGTTTAGTTGTTATCTATAACTACATGTAGGTTTAGTTGTTATCTATAACTACATGTAGGTTTAGTTGTTATCTATGACTACATGTAGGTTTAGTTGTTATCTATAACTACATGTAGGTTTAGTTGTTATCTATGACTACATGTAGGTTTAGTTGTTATCTATAACTACATGTAGGTTTAGTTGTTATCTATAACTACATGTAGGTTTAGTTGTTATCTATAACTACATGTAGGTTTAGTTGTTATCTATAACTACATGTAGGTTTAGTTGTTATCTATAACTACATGTAGGTTTAGTTGTTATCTATAACTACATGTAGGTTTAGTTGTTATCTATAACTACATGTAGGTTTAGTTGTTATCTATAACTACATGTAGGTTTAGTTGTTATCTATGACTACATGTAGGTTTAGTTGTTATCTATGACTACATGTAGGTTTAGTTGTTATCTATGACTACATGTAGGTTTAGTTGTTATCTATGACTACATGTAGGTTTAGTTGTTATCTATAACTACATGTAGGTTTAGTTGTTATCTATGACTACATGTAGGTTTAGTTGTTATCTATAACTACATGTAAGTTTAGTTGTTATCTATAACTACATGTAGGTTTAGCTGTTATCTATAACTACATGTAGGTTTAGCTGTTATCTATAACTACATGTAGGTTTAGTTGTTATCTGGAATAAAAGAAGTTTAAATCAGTTTAAACTAGCTCTCAGCTTAAGTTATCATGGATTAATTCAAATATATATTTTAAAGCAAAATCATCAGTTTTGTTGGCCCCCTTTGATTAGCCTCAAACATCTCCATGAAGATAAAAACTAGATCAATTCTGCTTGAGAAATGCAAATAGGAAATTTCACAAGGGATCTAAAAAAGAAAAACTATATAAAGATAAAATTTCAAAATTGTGGGCATTTGCCCCCATTTTGGCCCCTTTTATATCTCTTAGAGCAGAAATAGCAATACAAAATCTGTTATAAATATATATTGACAATTAGCTCTAGTAAACAAACTGAAACCCAATTTACCAATCAAATGATTTCAAATGAAGTAACTTAATCGTGATTCTGAACAATAAATAAAGACAAATTGTTATTTATCTCTAAATGGACATCTTCCTACTTAAACGGTAATATTAGGATTAGTTATAAATCAAAACTTATTCCAAATATGCCAGCGGGGTCGGTCATTCTGCATTCTTTAAACGATTTCAATAACATCATAATAACCCTATGCAACAAAATAATATACAGTCTTGTATTATATAATGATGCGTAAAAGAAATAAACAAATTAAATTGAGCAATCAAACTCATCTGATTGTTATCTATTTATAGATCGTTATTAATTCCGTCCTCCACGTCCATACTAAGATAAATTTGCCAGACAGCCCTGTAAGATAGGCAATGAATTTTGTATCAATTACGTCTTAATTTGTCCATTTTTCATCAAGAGTAATATCATTGATATTGATGAGGAGTACAGAACATTCAATAAATATACAATATTGGTGTATTGACGATAAAATTGGTAAATATAGAATTTATGTGACGAGGCTTAGAAAAGGGGGAAAGACGAGCTTTTAGCGAGTCTTTCCATCTGTTTCGTGCCCAGCCACATAAATTCTATATTTACCATCAATACACCAATATTGTATTTATCCTGCAATAAAATTTGCAAAAAAAATGTTATTCAATCTAATAATAAAAAAAAAGATAACGGAAACCCCATTGATACCTCAATAGTATTTCCGGTAAGGGGCATGGCTTAATAGCGTTATTAGGCTAATATAGAAAGTGTTATTATGACAGGGGTGTGGCTTAATAGCTTTATTAGGCTAATGTGAAAAGTGTTATTATGACGGGTGTGGCTTAATAGCTTTATTAGGCTAATGTGAAAAGTGTTATTATGACAGGGGTGTGGCTTAATAGCTTTTTCAGGCTAATGTGAAAAGTGTTAATATGACACTGTCATAATAAAGCAACAGTTTATTTCAACCCATTTATTATGACAAAAAATAACCCAATTGCAGGATAAATTCTTTTCTCTCTCCACGGCCAAACATAATATACTAAATGATCAAACGGTTATACTTCCCAGAATTCTCTCTCCACGGCCAAACATAATAACCGATACTAAATGATCAAATGGTTATACTTCCCAGAATTCTCTCTCCACAGCCAAACATAATAACCGATACTAAATGATCAAACGGTTATACTTCCCAGAATAAATCCCGCTTCTTCATGTATAAACATAAAAACAAGATTATGGTCTTGGAAAATGGAGAAAAAAAGGAATTGATCGAGAAGTTTTATGGATGATTGGTCTGAACAGATAAGGCAGAAAACAATACACTGATCTAGATATTGTAAATAAACTTCTTCCTTGTTTTATTATAGATACATTTCTTGATTATAACATTGTATCACGCCCCAACTACAACCAGTACACGGAAATACGGTCAGGTCATCATGTACTTTATAAAAGTGCTCGCAATATTCTATCTAGTTAAATATTACCATTGTGTACCTGACATATGTCATAACTCTTCTGATCTTAGCATCTGTCAATAACTGTCTTGAAACAAATTTACAAAAGAATCCATTATGCCAACTTTGTGAAATATTACATACTGTGAAATAACATAGATGTTAGTCTGGAAGTGTAGAGGAATTACATGAAGTTCAGTCTGTAAAACTTCACAGATTTACTAATAATTTATCAACATCTGTATCTGCATTTGTAGTTTTTTTTTACAACTTTTAATATATAAAGAAGAATGTAATTATAATTTTATTTCACTTGAATGTAAATAGACCTCTCCATAAGTTGTATCAAGTACACCTCGTCATATGTGAGAATCATATATACTCCATCATGTGGGAATCAAGTACACCTTTCATATGTGAGGATCAAATACACCCCCTCATTTGGGAATCAAGTATACCTTCCACCTGTGGAAGAATCAACTACACCTCCTCATGTGAGAATCATATATACTCCATCATGTGGAAATCAAGTACACCTTCCACATGTGGGAATCAAGTACACCTTCAACATGTGGAAGAATCAAGTACACCTCCTCATGTGGGAATCAAGTACATCTTCCACATGTGGGAATCAAGTACATCTCCTCATGTGAGAATCATATATATTCCATCATGTGGAAATCGAGTACACCTTCCACATGTGGGAATCAAGTACACCTTCAACATGTGGAAGAATCAAGTACACCTTGCCACATGTGGGAATCAAGTACACCTCCCCACATGTGGGAATCAACTACACCTCCCAACATGTGGGAATCAAATACACCCCTTCATGTGGGAATCAAGTACATCTTCCACCTGTGGGAGAATCAAGCACAGTTTCCACGCATAGGGAATCAAGCACACATCCCCACAAGTGGGAGAATCAAGTACACCTCGCCACATGTGAAAATCCAGTACACCTTCCCACACATGAGAATCAAGCACACATCTCCATATGTGGGAATCAAGTACACCTCGCCGCATCTGGTAAAATGAAACTTACAACTTTAATGATGATAGGCACTACTTGTATAGGTACATTTAAAATTACCAGATGATCATGACAACCGCCATTAATACATTTTATTGATACATTTGGACTAACAATATTTACAATAAAATTATAGTGAAAATTAACATTGTAAGATCTTCCTATACAGTAGTAAACATATTCATTAAGTTCTATTATCTCTGTATCCAATCAGAAAATTAACATTGTAAGATCTTCCTATACAGTAGTAAACATATTCATTAAGTTCTATTTTCTCTGTATCCGATCAGAAAATTGACAGATGATCCTGTAAATTCCATCATCTTTTATCACAATATAATAATGTTTTAGTGTGGTAACAAGGAAGGTCAGACTGTTAATTTATCAGATCACAGACTACCACCAACAGCACACTGACTTGTCATAATAACTCTTTGACAATTTAGACATAACATGTGTTCAGTGATATACTAAGAAATTTACACAATGAAACAGAAACCCACTTCATGTTCTACTTGTTTTCAATTTCTAGTCATACTATTGAAATGTTGGGTTTGGTTTATGGTGTTTAACACCACTTTCAACAATATTTCAGCTATATCGTGGCGGTCAGTTTTATTGGTGGAGGAAACCTGAGTACCCGGAGAAAACCACCGACCTGTCGCAAGTCACTGACAAACTTTATCACATAATGTTGTATCGAGTACACCTCACCATGAGCAGGATTTGAACTCACAACATCAGTGGTGATAGGCACTGATAGCACAGGTAGTTGTAAATCCAAATACCATATGAGCACGGCCACGACGCCTCGAAATTAACAACCCTAAGCTTCTGACATATCACACCAATAAAATGAGAATTTTTTTTTACCAGACTGTCAGAAATGTTCCAAATACAAAATCTTAGGAACAGAGGTAAAATCTATTCCCCTAACATTTCCCTCTCCTAATAAATTTCGCATATCAATTTTGGACAGAAAACTTTTTTAAAGAATTTTCTGGTTATCATGTGAAAGAAAACACAACTGGAATACTCGGTTGCATAAAGCTAAATGAAATTGAAAATACATTGAAATATTCATGAACTATTATTTAAAACACAACCTGACAACACGAGGAGGGATGGTCATGATCATGTATGTTAACTCACGAGGGATGATCATGCATGTTAACTCACGAGGGATGATCATGCATGTTAACTCACGAGGGATGATCATGCATGTTAACTCACGAGGGATGATCATGTATGTTAACTCACGAGGGATGATCATGTATGTTAACTCACGAGGGATGATCATGCATGTTAACTCACGAGGGATGATCATGCATGTTAACTCACGAGGGATGATCATGCATGTTAACTCACGAGGGATGATCATGCATGTTAACTCACGAGGGATGATCATGCATGTTAACTCACGAGGGATGATCATGTATGTTAACTCACGAGGGATGATCATGCATGTTAACTCACGAGGGATGATCATGCATGTTAACTCACGAGGGATGATCATGTATGTTAACTCACGAGGGATGATCATGCATGTTAACTCACGAGGGATGATCATGTATGTTAACTCACGAGGGATGATCATGCATGTTAACTCACGAGGGATGATCATGCATGTTAACTCACGAGGGATGATCATGTATGTTAACTCACGAGGGATGATCATGCATGTTAACTCACGAGGGATGATCATGTATGTTAACTCACGAGGGATGATCATGTATGTTAACTCACGAGGGATGATCATGCATGTTAACTCACGAGGGATGATCATGCATGTTAACTCACGAGGGATGATCATGCATGTTAGCTCACGAGGGATGATCATGCATGTTAACTCACGAGGGATGATCATGCATGTTAACTCACGAGGGATGATCATGCATGTTAACTCACGAGGGATGATCATGTATGTTAACTCACGAGGGATGATCATGCATGTTAACTCACGAGGGATGATCATGCATGTTAACTCACGAGGGATGATCATGTATGTTAACTCACGAGGGATGATCATGCATGTTAACTCACGAGGGATGATCATGTATGTTAACTCACGAGGGATGATCATGCATGTTAACTCACGAGGGATGATCATGCATGTTAACTCACGAGGGATGATCATGTATGTTAACTCACGAGGGATGATCATGCATGTTAACTCACGAGGGATGATCATGCATGTTAACTCACGAGGGATGATCATGTATGTTAACTCACGAGGGATGATCATGTATGTTAACTCACGAGGGATGATCATGTATGTTAACTCACGAGGGATGATCATGTATGTTAACTCACGAGGGATGATCATGCATGTTAACTCACGAGGGATGATCATGCATGTTAACTCACGAGGGATGATCATGCATGTTAACTCACGAGGGATGATCATGTATGTTAACTCACGAGGGATGATCATGTATGTTAACTCACGAGGGATGATCATGCATGTTAACTCACGAGGGATGATCATGCATGTTAACTCACGAGGGATGATCATGTATGTTAACTCACGAGGGATGATCATGTATGTTAACTCACGAGGGATGATCATGTATGTTAACTCACGAGGGATGATCATGTATGTTAACTCACGAGGGATGATCATGTATGTTTAACTCCTTTAATTTCATACTGATATTAACAATCAACTTTCCAACACCATATAATTTACATGTGATATCTGTGTTCATTTCTCCAATAACACAGTTTTTGAATTAAGCTTTCATGACTGTTTCATTAACAACAATGTTCAAACAAATATTGATAATTCCATATCTCTATTTACTTCTAAAAGTCTCAGATAATTATACAGTATATATTCTATGATAACCATTTAACCTTTCATTACAATACTCCAAACATTAAATCTAATATATGTCAGAACTTTGTAAAAGATGAGCTAATAAGAAAATTTCTTCATCCCACACAATTTTCGTTTGTTAAGAACAGGAATTAAATACTGCACGAATATGACAAATTAAACTATATTTTATTACATAGATGCATGTTAAGAAGAGTTTGAAGATACCAAAGGGGTAGTCAGAATCTGTCAATCGAAGAAGAACAGAGAACACAATGGCCAAAAGAAAAAGGACAAAAGGACAAACAACGATCTACAAAACATACACATAACAGGAATCCCACTAAAAACTGGGGGTGAACTCAGGTGCTGAGATTTTTAAGTGAAAGAAAACAAACATTTCACTTAGTGAAATAACAACATTGTCACAATCATAAATACCATTGAGTATTCTACAATATAAAGTAAGTTCCTTTTAATAACATCATATTAACACAAACAAAAGTGTTAAAATCTATAAGTAATAAACAGTATAACTCCTCTTACATTCCTAATATAATAAATAAATCACTCGTTACTGAACAACGAGGATAATTCACTCACACACTATTACACATTCATGAATTACTCTGTTACTCACGATTCATTTTCAATATTAGTAAAGCAAGATTAATTATACTATAATTATTGTGCCTATTATTTCATTTCATTTATTTTCTGTTATGATATATACACTAAGGCTGGGGCCGTCATGGTTGTGATCGTATGGTAATTGGATTTACAACTAAATATGCAAAATCAATGCCTTTCACCACTAAAGTTGAGAGTTTGAATCTGCTCATGGTGAGGTGTACTCGATGTAACATTATGTGATAAAGTTTGACCAATGAAATCATTTTAATGAATCCATATGCTATGAAAAGAAAGTTTAAATAATGCTGGTCAACAATTCAATCAATAACATCTTATTACTGATATGAACCCATACCAGGTCAATTACTGATATAAACCCATACCAGGTCAATAACTGATATAAACCCATACCAGGTCAATTACTGATATAAGCCCATACCAGGTCAATTACTGATATAAACCCATACCAGGTCAATTACTGATATAAACCCATACCAGGGCTATTACTGATATAAACCCATACCAGGTCAATTACTGACATAAACCCATACCAGGTCAATTACTGATATAAACCCATACCGGATGAATTACTGATATAAACCCATACCAGGTCAATTACTGATATAAACCCATACCAGGTCAATTACTGATATAAACCCATACCAGGTCAATAACTGATATAAACCCATACCAGGTCAATTACTGATATAAGCCCATACCAGGTCAATTACTGATATAAACCCATACCAGGTCAATTACTGATATAAACCCATACCGGGTGAATTACTGATATAAACCCATACCAGGTCAATTACTGATATAAACCCATACCAGGTCAATTACTGAAATAAACCCACATCAGGTCAATTACTGATATACACCCATACCAGGTCAATTACTGATATAAGCCCATACCAGGTCAATTACTGATATAAACCCATACCAGGTCAATTACTGATATAAACCCATACCAGGTCAATTACTGACATAAACCCATACCAGGTCAATTACTGATATAAACCCATACCAGGTCAATTACTGACATAAACCCATACCAGGTCAATTACTGATATAAACTCATAACAGGTCAATTACTGATATAAACCCGGTCAATTACTGATATAAACCCATACCAGGTTAATTACTTATATAAACCCATACAAGGTCAATCACTGATATAAACCCATACCAGGTTAATTAACCAGGATAAATACTCCACGTTATTGTCTGACTGACTTCCTTCAAAATATACAAAGATTAGAAAGCTATAGGAGAAATGAATTCTATAACTGTCGTCCTAAATAGCACAATCTTAGCTACAAAAATACTGAGGCAGAATCGATAAAAACTCAATAGTTCTTTTATATCAATATGTAACTATGGGTCATATTGTTAAAATACAACAAATCCATATAATTCAATATCTTTTACGGTCATCTATCTATAAGTAAGCCTATCTATTAAAAAGTTTCTTCTCTAATCCTATAAAAATATTACTTTACAAAAATGGAAATAGGATTTTCAGATTTGATCAGTTATAGGTAATCCAATCGTTCAGGGGTGTTATAGTCATCAAGTTAACATTAGGCCCTAGTGGTTATAAAATGCTGTGTTTTTTTAACCACTAGATGATGATATTATATTTTGTATTCAGTTAGAGAATCGGGCTGAAAGTTTTCACAACTCAAAATATGGCTGTTGTTATTCATCGTGGATTGATAACGGCTACAGTTAACAAGATTTAATATGCCTTCACCAAAATCAGTGCTAAAAATTTTTTTTAACTTATTTTGGAAAGGACAAGTGTCATTAATGGTCCACGATAATAATTTAACATCAAGTAACACAACATTAATTTTTTTCAACCACCTCTGATGTCATTTTTTAAAATTATAATAACGTCAATGAATTTCAGAAAATCTTATCTAATTATATTTCAAGGTTGTTCAATAAAAACATTTTATTTCGTTAACGTGTGTCATTAAGAAATCGTTGATTTTAATCCAATGCTGTCAAAGTGTTTTATAGAGAGATCAGTGACAGTGAGTAACGTTTCTTTCTTATTGAAGCTTTTATTCCTCCATATTTGTAGAAATACCGCAATAATTGTATGCCGATACAGGAAATAGGACGGAGGATTAATATCTGATAAAAAAAAAATACAACGGAAAAGAAATGAAAATGTTATTCAAATTATTTCCTTTACAGTACATTTCACGATTAGTGTATTGAAATTAATGTCAAAACAAAATCAACAGGAAATGATGTCAGTCTAAAAGTTCTATAATAAAGTCTTCATTTAATAATTATATACAGTAGTATAAACTAGTACATTTAATTACAAGTAACATCTACAGGATAGAGGGTCAAAACACATTGAATTTGAGGTATGAGTTTGCCGTTACTAATAGCACTCGTCTACTAGCTAGGAGCCCGAAATATATTCACTTTGAGATATGCATTAGCAGTATCAAGTAGCAACAATCTACAGACTAGAAGGGTCCATAACAACTTGATTTTGAGGTAGCAGTTAGCAGTTACAAGTAACACTTGTCTACAGACTAGGGGCCATTCATGTTTAAATATGAGTAGTACTCATATACAGACTAAGGGTGATTCATTTTGAGGTACTACATAATGTCAGTGTTAAAGACATCATGGCTGACTGTTAGATGATCAACAATTTAAAGCACTGCTTGAGATGATTCAGAGGATTCTTCTGATATTTCAGACGGATTTCAGAGGGATTTAGTTCTGCTCACATTCATGCCCTTTCTTATTAACTAGGGTAACATTTTCAAATGATGTGACATCTTCAAAGTGACAATAATTGCCTCTGTTAACCAAGCGTCACAGAACATTGCAACACATTTTAAACCTCTCATCACACAGGAAATTAAAAAAAACGTTTTTTTTTAACTTTCAGGGTGCCTATGACAAATCCAATTTATGTACTTAATTAAAAACATGCATTTGTTTTCTGTTAAAATAGCAGAAATTGTATCTCATAAAATAACTACAGGAATGTTATTGATTGTTGAAAATACCTAAGTTGATCAGTAATGGTTAACAACCTACACCTCTGGTACATCTCAACCAGTGATGGTAGCTATTATAACCAAATATAATATCATGAACTGTTGTCTGGCAAATCTCAAACTCCTTAACACAGAAATAATAACATTATCAGTTTCTTGTGCAGATTCGCTTCTATTGACCGAAAATATGTAAGCACCCATTCCCTTCAGCAAAGATAAAAGTTTGAATATGTCACCATGTGGAATTAGTGCAAAGGTTTAGCCAGCATCTTCTATTCAGAGATACTGTCACACATGGAATCAGTGTCAATGTTAATACACCCCCTTACCAGAAAAGCTTGGATCTGTCA
Source organism: Bathymodiolus septemdierum (assembly GCA_963383655.1). Taxonomy (NCBI): domain Eukaryota; kingdom Metazoa; phylum Mollusca; class Bivalvia; order Mytilida; family Modiolidae; genus Bathymodiolus; species Bathymodiolus septemdierum. The sequence continues at coordinate 76,627,031 of OY726526.1, read as the reverse complement.
CTGAGTGATACAATGTAGAATCAGTGTCAGGGTTAAGCCCTTCCTACCCTTCAGAGATCTGTCACACTTGGCATCAGTGTCAGTTTTAAGCCTACCACACCACCCTCTTTACCAGAAAAGCTTGGATCTGTCACTGAGTGATACAATGTAGAATCAGTGCCAGAGTTAAGCCCTTCCTACCCTTCAGAGATCTGTCACACTTGGCATCAGTGCCAGTTTTAAGCCTATGCCACCACCTCCTTTACCAGAAAAGTTTGGATCTGTCACTGAGTGATACAATGCTGCATCAAACCCAAAGTCACCTTTCACTTCAGAAAAGTCTTATTCTGTATTATACATATTATTATTGTTGTATAATGTTCAGTATCCAATCGGAAACAGTTATCACGAAAAAAAAATGATGATGATGTTAACTTATTTTCCCTCAAGATTCCATCTTTGATCACAAATAATGGAATACAATTTTGGTCAGAGAGCAAGGAAGGTCAGACTGGACTGTTGTTAATCTATAACCTCACAAATGACCACCATCATTTATCTATAACATCACAAATGACCACCATCATTTCACTTGTCATAGTAACTCATGACATTTGGACATCAATTTCTGGTCAGTGATATATTAAGAAATCTACAGAATAAAATGGAAATTCAACCCAAGTTTAAGAATTAGGTCGGGCAAGCCCTCTTTATTTATAAACATGAGGTGGGTTTCCAGCACTTATGAGTGGCAACGTAGATCAGTCATACCCTTAGATGTTTAAGAATAATTGATATTAAATTTATTGGAAGTATCAGTTATGATTTTCTTGTCTAAAGAATAATGATCTTTAACCAACAGATTCTATATTTTTTAGTTAGTAGTCAGTTAGAGCTATGAGCATTCATTGATCCTGTTGTCAGTTAGCTATGAGCATTCATTGACCCTGTAGTCAGTTAGCTATGAGCATTCATTAATCCTGTAGTCAGTTAGCTATGAGCATTCATTGACCCTGTAGTCAGTTAGCTATGAGCATTCATTGACCCTGTAGTCAGTTAGCTATGAGCATTCATTGACCCTGCTATTGTACTGTACATGTTTATTCTGTCATTCATTGACCCTGCTATTGTACTGTACATGTTTATTCTGTCATTCATTGACCCTACTATTGTACTGTACATGTTTATTCTGTCATTCATTGACCCTGCTATTGTACTGTACATGTTTATTCTGTCATTCATTGACCCTGCTATTGTACTGTACATGTTTATTCTGTCATTCATTGACCCTGCTATTGTACTGTAAATGTTTATTCTGTCATTCATTGACCCTGTTATTGTACTGTCCATGTTTATTCTGTCATTCATTGACCCTGCTATTGTACTGTACATGTTTATTCTGTCATTCATTGACCCTGCTATTGTACTGTACATGTGTATTCTGTCATTCATTGACACTGTTATTGTACTGTCCATGTTTATTCTGTCATTCATTGACCCTGCTATTGTACTGTCCATGTTTATTCTGTCATTCATTGACCCTGCTATTGTACTGTACATGTTTATTCTGTCATTCATTGACCCTACTATTGTACTGTCCATGTTTATTCTGTCATTCATTGACCCTGCTATTGTACTGTACATGTTTATTCTGTCATTCATTGACCCTACTATTGTACTATACATGTTTATTCTGTCATTCATTGACCCTGCTATTGTACTGTACATGTTTATTCTGTCATTCATTGACCCTGCTATTGTACTGTAAATGTTTATTCTGTAATTCATTGACCCTGTTATTGTACTGTCCATGTTTATTCTGTCATTCATTGACCCTGCTATTGTACTGTAAATGTTTATTCTGTCATTCATTGACCCTGCTATTGTACTGTACATGTTTATTCTGTCATTCATTGACCCTGTTATTGTACTGTACATGTGTATTCTGTCATTCATTGACCCTGCTATTGTACTGTACATGTTTATTCTGTCATTCATTGACCCTGCTATTGTACTGTACATGTTTATTCTGTCATTCATTGACCCTGCTATTGTACTGTACATTGGAGATAATATTTCAGTTATATCATGGCGGTGAGTTATTATTGGTGAAGGAAACCGGAGGATCCAGAGAAAACAGGTCGGTGGTTTTCTCCGGGTTCTCCGGTTTCCTCCACCAATAATAACTCACCGCCACAATATAACTGAAATATTGTTGAATGTGGCATTAAAAACCATAAAACCAAACCATTGGAGATTCAGTTATTAAGAGGGGAGGGTTGGAATCCCATTAAGTGGTTTAACCCCATCACAATTTTGTGCCTGTCCTAAGCCAGGACCTAGATTTTCAACGTCATTTGTTGTAGTCTTGTTTTGTTTTCAAAAGGTTTGAGGTTCAAATTGGTTATTCTTTTTGTTGACATTAGTGGAATTGTTGATCATCACTGTTTAAACTTTCTTTTTTAATATTGCAGGTAAAGTGAGTATAAAACTGTGTAGAACTGTTGTAATCAAAGTGAAATCTTAATGGTATAATACCAGCCAATCACTGTTAATTAATTTGGCATTTAAAATCAATTCTACAGCCATTAATTCCTCAAAAATATAAAAGTTAAATGTAAAATTAGCCACCTTAACATGTTAGATATGACAGGTTTACTCATTGATTTTACAGACAGGACATCATCTGTTTTATAACACGTTTATTAATTGTCTTTCTAGAACTTAAAATCAAGTAAAAATGTAAGAGAACCTTGATTCAAGGCTAACAGTCATAAAATGTGCTATAAGGGATAATATCTGGTTAATAGTTTATCTTAGAAATGAATTAAACATTATTAAGTGTCATTAAAACATTCAAAATCTAATCCAATTAACAAAGCTAAAGATACAGAAATTAACAAGGCTAAAGATACAGAAATTAACAAGGTTAAAGATACAGACATTAACAAGGTTAAAGATACAGAAATTAACAAGGCTGAAGATACAGAAATTAACAAGGCTAAAGATACAGAAATTAACATGGCTAAAGATACAGAAATTAACATGGCTAAAGATACAGAAATTAACAAGGCTAAAGATACAGAAATTAACAAGGTTAAAGATACAGAAATTAACAAGGCTAAAGATACAGAAATTAACATGGCTAAAGATACAGAAATTAACAAGGCTAAAGATACAGAAATTAACAAGGCTAAAGATACAGAAATTAACATGGCTAAAGATACAGAAATTAACAAGGCTAAAGATACAGAAATTAACAAGGCTAAAGATACAGAAATTAACAAGGTTAAAGATACAGAAATTAACATGGCTAAAGATACAGAAATTAACAAGGCTAAAGATACAGAAATTAACAAGGCTAAAGATACAGAAATTAACAAGGCTAGATACAGAAATTAACAAGGCTAAAGATACAGAAATTAACAAGGCTAGATACAGAAATTAACATGGCTAAAGATACAGAAATTAACAAGGCTAAAGATACAGAAATTAACAAAGCTAAAGATACAGAAATTAACAAGGTTAAAGATACAGAAATTAACAAGGTTAAAGATACAAAATTAACATGGCTAAAGATACAGAAATTAACAAGGCAAAAGATACAGAAATTAACAAAGCTAAAGATACAGAAATTAACAAGGCTAGATACAGAAATTAACAAGGTTAAAGATACAGAAATTAACAAGGCTAAAGATACAGAAATTAACAAGGCTAAAGATACAGAAATTAACATGGCTAAAGATACAGAAATTAACAAGGCTAAAGATACAGAAATTAACAAGGTTAAAGATACAGAAATTAACAAGGCTAAAGATACAGAAATTAACATGGCTAAAGATACAGAAATTAACAAGGCTAAAGATACAGAAATTAACAAGGCTAAAGATACAGAAATTAACATGGCTAAAGATACAGAAATTAACAAGGCTAAAGATAAAGAAATTAACAAGGCTAAAGATACAGAAATTAACAAGGTTAAAGATACAGAAATTAACAAGGCTAAAGATACAGAAATTAACATGGCTAAAGATACAGAAATTAACAAGGCTAAAGATACAGAAATTAACAAGGCTAAAGATACAGAAATTAACATGGCTAAAGATACAGAAATTAACAAGGCTAAAGATACAGAAATTAACATGGCTAAAGATACAGAAATTAACAAGGCTAAAGATACAGAAATTAACAAGGCTAAAGATACAGAAATTAACATGGCTAAAGATACAGAAATTAACAAGGCTAAAGATAAAGAAATTAACAAGGCTAAAGATACAGAAATTAACAAGGTTAAAGATACAGAAATTAACAAGGCTAAAGATACAGAAATTAACATGGCTAAAGATACAGAAATTAACAAGGCTAAAGATACAGAAATTAACAAGGCTAAAGATACAGAAATTAACATGGCTAAAGATACAGAAATTAACAAGGCTAAAGATACAGAAATTAACAAGGCTAAAGATACAGAAATTAACAAGGTTAAAGATACAGAAATTAACATGGCTAAAGATACAGAAATTAACAAGGCTAAAGATACAGAAATTAACAAGGCTAAAGATACAGAAATTAACAAGGCTAGATACAGAAATTAACAAGGCTAAAGATACAGAAATTAACAAGGCTAAAGATACAGAAATTAACAAGGCTAAAGATACAGAAATTAACAAGGTTAAAGATACAGAAATTAACAAGGCTAATGATACAGAAATTAACAAGGTTAAAGATACAGAAATTAACAAGGTTAAAGATACAAAATTAACATGGCTAAAGATACAGAAATTAACAAGGCAAAAGATACAGAAATTAACAAGGCTAAAGATACAGAAATTAACAAGGCTAGATACAGAAATTAACATGGCTAAAGATACAGAAATTAACAAAGCTAAAGATACAGAAATTAACAAGGCTAAAGATACAGAAATTAACAAGGCTAGATACAGAAATTAACAAGGCTAAAGATACAGAAATTAACAAGGCTAGATACAGAAATTAACAAGGCTAAAGATACAGAAATTAACATGGCTAAAGATACAGAAATTTAGTTGAAAAATTGGGCTGACAATTAAAGATAATGTGTCCATAGGACACGGATTCCCCCACTTCCAGCTAAAGTAAACAAGTATTTTTCAGGAAATCAAGGACCACAACAGTAAAGTTAGAAATGAAACTTTGCCTTCCTTTTATGTTTCCTGGCCTCATGTATTAATGTCAAAAGATTTGCTTTAGGGGAAACTTAGTCATTGAGCAGAAACCAGATGCAGGTTTACCATACTGACACGTGAAACACTAATGAGGATTTTATTCAAGAAATGCCATCTGGTGGCAAATTCTTCAACAGCCATACATAATGGGCCTTAAATTTCAATGATGGACCTCTATAGTTGGTTAATTAGGCTACTGTTTCAACAGAATACCAGGTCCTGGGTGGCTCAATGAGTTGGATTACCTAACAACTCATACAAGCCTATCACCAATACGGTGTGGGTTCGCACCCAGCTTTGTAAATTACAAAAAAGGGTGCACTCGTCTCACAGCCGCAAGAGATAAAGTTTAACAGTTGCTTGCCCATGGTTGCTGGTTCTCTCCAGGTACTCCACCACTAAAACTGGTCACCATGATATAGCTGAAATATTGCTGAAAGTGGCGTTAAAACACCAAGAGTCAAAATCAAAATCAAAATAAACAGACTACGGTACCTACAATATAACTAATTAGTGTAGTTGATTATTAAATCATAGTAGTTAAAAATGTCCATACATCTACTCTTAAATGTCTTTTATATATTATATATTACCATATCAGAATAAAAAGCATACATTTAATTGGTTGAACACTCTCCATGTGACCTTCACTATTCCACAATACAGACTGAGATGCTGATATAGACCATCTATAGCTGCCTTTATTTCTCATCATAAGTTAACACTATTCAAACATTTGCTTTATGTCTATTTAAATTGGGTAATAACAAAGTTGATAACACCTAGGGAAACCCAAGATGGTATTGAAACTACATGCACAAATAGAAACTTTAAAACACCTTCAATGATCCTGATTAAAAGAACATTAACACAATAATTCTTGTTTATTTGTCTGTTTGTAAGGTTTTATTTATTCCTAAAAATGAAGTTCCTATTAGGTTTCTTTTTTTTTCTCAACTGCAAAATACATCAATACAGAATAAGACTACAATAATATAATAACATATAAAACATCATCCTATACAGAATAAGACTACAATAATATAATAACATATAAAACATCATCCTATACAGAATAAGACTACAATAATATAATAACATATAAAACATCATCCTATTAGGTTTCTTGATTCCTTGAACAATTTCTGTGCATTTATATTGTGTTCCAGATTCTGGTCTTCAATGAAATAAATACAATCGCTACTGATATGGAGGGCAATATCAGGATAGACAGACTGCCCTTAGGTCATGGTATGGACCACGACCCTTGGGTAGTCTGTATATCCTGATATTACCCTCCATATCAGTAACTATTATATTAATAAATCTATAACATTCAAAATATTTGTTGTATAATTAACCTTGCATTTCTAATATTGACACTAAATTATGAGTAACTGAGCAATGAAGTAGTTCACCGATGTGCGTTAGAGCATGTCTGAATTACCATGGTCGTTCTGTTACATGTGATTTTTTTTGATACCTCAATGATGCTGCACAACAAGAATTGTAGCATTTCTATTGATGATTCCTGAGACAAAACACTTTTAAACATTTACTTAATTTCTTCTAACAACCACTCCCCATGGATGGTCAACCTCTTTTTGAACAAACATGAATTTCGTCTTCTCAAGGACCATCACTGCCAAGATTGGGTCTATTTGATTCATCAGTTTTGCAGATTAAAATGTGAAAAGTTTACAGATGGACAAAAAAATAAGAAAATAAGAAAAGAAAACAATATGCCATGTTTGACTACACTCTAAATGTTTACATACATTTGTTGTACTGTTATTGATTGTTGTGGACATCAGACACGTCCAATCAATTCTTCATCTATAAAACAAATCCTTCAAACCAGAAAAACTGATGCCACACTCATTAAGTGTCCTGTATATCACAATCAGTTAAAATAACCAACACTTTGTATGTACGATAGCTTTACTAAATAACCAACACTTTGTATGTACGATAGCTTTACTAAATAACCAACACTTTGTATGTATGATAGCTTTACTAAATAACCAACACTTTGTATGTACGATAGCTTTACTAAATAACCAACACTTTGTATGTATGATAGCTTTACTAAATAACCAACACTTTGTATGTACGATAGCTTTACTAAATAACCAACACTTTGTATGTACGATAGCTTTACTAAATAACCAACACTTTGTATGTATGATAGCTTTAATAAATAACCAATACTTTGTATGTACGATAGCTTTAATAAATAACCAATACTTTGTAAGTACGATAGCTTTACTAAATAACCAACACTTTGTATGTATGATAGCTTTACTAAATAACCAATACTTTGTATGTACGATAGCTTTAATAAATAACCAACACTTTGTATGTATGATAGCTTTACTAAATAACCAATACTTTGTATGTACGAGAGCTTTAATAAATAACCAACACTTTGTATGTATGATAGCTTTACTAAATAACCAATACTTTGTATGTACGAGAGCTTTAATAAATAACCAACACTTTGTATGTACGATAGCTAAATAAGCAACACTTTGTATGTATGATAGCTTTACTAAATAACCAATACTTTGTATGTACGATAGCTTTACTAAATAACCAACACTTTGTATGTACGATAGCTTTACTAAATAACCAATACTTTGTATGTATGATAGCTTTACTAAACAACCAATACTTTGTATGTACGATAGCTTTACTAAATAACCAATACTTTGTATGTACGATAGCTTTACTAAATAACCAATACTTTGTATGTACGATAGCTTTACTAAATAACCAATACTTTGTATGTACGATAGCTTTACTAAATAACCAATACTTTGTATGTACGATAGCTAAATAAGCAACACTTTGTATGTACGATAGCTTTACTAAATAACCAATACTTTGTATGTATGATAGCTTTACTAAACAACCAATACTTTGTATGTACGATAGCTTTACTAAATAACCAATACTTTGTATGTACGATAGCTAAATAAGCAACACTTTGTATGTATGATAGCTTTACTAAATAACCAATACTTTGTATGTACGATAGCTTTACTAAATAACCAACACTTTGTATGTACGATAGCTTTACTAAATAACCAATACTTTGTATGTATGATAGCTTTACTAAACAACCAATACTTTGTATGTACGATAGCTTTACTAAATAACCAATACTTTGTATGTACGATAGCTTTACTAAATAACCAATACTTTGTATGTACGATAGCTTTACTAAATAACCAATACTTTGTATGTACGATAGCTTTACTAAATAACCAATACTTTGTATGTATGATAGCTTTACTAAATAACCAATACTTTGTATGTATGATAGCTTTACTAAACAACCAATACTTTGTATGTACGATAGCTTTACTAAATAACCAATACTTTGTATGTACGATAGCTTTACTAAATAACCAATACTTTGTATGTACGATAGCTTTACTAAATAACCAATACTTTGTATGTACGATAGCTTTACTAAATAACCAATACTTTGTATGTACGATAGCTAAATAAGCAACACTTTGTATGTACGATAGCTTTACTAAATAACCAATACTTTGTATGTATGATAGCTTTACTAAACAACCAATACTTTGTATGTACGATAGCTTTACTAAATAACCAATACTTTGTATGTACGATAGCTAAATAAGCAACACTTTGTATGTATGATAGCTTTACTAAATAACCAATACTTTGTATGTACGATAGCTTTACTAAATAACCAACACTTTGTATGTACGATAGCTTTACTAAATAACCAATACTTTGTATGTATGATAGCTTTACTAAACAACCAATACTTTGTATGTACGATAGCTTTACTAAATAACCAATACTTTGTATGTACGATAGCTTTACTAAATAACCAATACTTTGTATGTACGATAGCTTTACTAAATAACCAATACTTTGTATGTACGATAGCTTTACTAAATAATCAACACTTTGTATGTACGATAGCTTTACTAAATAACCAATACTTTGTATGTACGATAGCTTTACTAAATAACCAATACTTTGTATGTACGAGAGCTTTAATAAATAACCAATACTTTGTATGTATGATAGCTTTACTAAATAACCAATACTTTGTATGTACGATAGCTTTACTAAATAACCAACACTTTGTATGTACGATAGCTTTACTAAATAACCAATACTTTGTATGTACGAGAGCTTTAATAAATAACCAACACTTTGTATGTACGATAGCTTTACTAAATAACCAATACTTTGTATGTACGAGAGCTTTAATAAATAACCAACACTTTGTATGTACGATAGCTTTACTAAATAACCAATACTTTGTATGTACGAGAGCTTTAATAAATAACCAACACTTTGTATGTACGATAGCTTTACTAAATAACCAATACTTTGTATGTATGATAGCTTTACTAAATAACCAACACTTTGTATGTACGATAGCTTTACTAAATAACCAACACTTTGTATGTATGATAGCTTTACTAAATAACCAACACTTTGTATGTATGATAGCTTTACTAAACAACCAATACTTTGTATGTACGATAGCTTTACTAAATAACCAACACTTTGTATGTACGATAGCTTTACTAAATAACCAACACTTTGTATGTACGATAGCTTTACTAAATAATCAACACTTTGTATGTATGATAGCTTTACTAAATAACCAACACTTTGTATGTACGATAGCTTTACTAAACAACCAATACTTTGTATGTACGATAGCTTTACTAAATAACCAACACTTTGTATGTACGATAGCTTTACTAAATAACCAACACTTTGTATGTATGATAGCTTTACTAAATAACCAACACTTTGTATGTACGATAGCTTTACTAAACAACCAATACTTTGTATGTACGATAGCTTTACTAAATAACCAACACTTTGTATGTACGATAGCTTTACTAAATAACCAACACTTTGTATGTACGATAGCTTTACTAAATAATCAACACTTTGTATGTACGATAGCTTTACTAAACAACCAATACTTTGTATGTATGATAGCTTTACTAAATAACCAATACTTTGTATGTACGATAGCTTTACTAAATAACCAACACTTTGTATGTACGATAGCTTTACTAAACAACCAACACTTTGTATGTACGATAGCTTTACTAAACAACCAATACTTTGTATGTACGATAGCTTTACTAAATAACCAATACTTTGTATGTACGATAGCTTTAATAAATAACCAATACTTTGTATGTATGATAGCTTTACTAAACAACCAATACTTTGTATGTATGATAGCTTTACTAAACAACCAATACTTTGTATGTATGATAGCTTTAATAAATAACCAATACTTTGTATGTATGATAGCTTTACTAAACAACCAATACTTTGTATGTACGATAGCTTTACTAAACAACCAATACTTTGTATGTACGAGAGCTTTACTAAACAACCAACACTTTGTATGTACGATAGCTTTACTAAACAACCAATACTTTGTATGTATGATAGCTTTACTAAACAACCAATACTTTGTATGTATGATAGCTTTACTAAATAACCAATACTTTGTATGTACGATAGCTTTAATAAACAACCAATACTTTGTATGTATGATTGTTTTGATTGCTTTACTGAACGTGTCTATAATCTTCTTTTAAATCTTTCCTTACCATTTAATTCTCAATTGAACTGAGATCTCATCAGCCTGAATCAATATAAGATGAAATCTTACAAGTTTTAAAGTGGTTTTTCAATAGTTGACAATTATGATATTATCAGATCTATCGTATGACGAGGATAGCTGTGTAAACGTATCACTTATGGTCCCCCCCCCTCCCCCCTCCAGAAAAAGAGCACAAGAGTCATGGTTTGACAGCTTATGACAAGGACTGATGTTAAATAGTACAATTTATACCTCAATAAATTAGATTATTTTTATAGATATATACTTCTCCAATAGAAGAAAACCATGTTTTAATCTGGAATAGATAGGTTGTAATACATAGATAGGCTGTAATACATAGACAGGCTGCAATACATAGACAGGCTGTAATACATAGACAGGCTGTAATACATAGACAGGCTGTAATATATAGATAGGCTGTAATACATAGACAGGCTGCAATACATAGACAGGCTGTAATACATAGATAGGCTGTAATACATAGACAGGCTGCAATACATAGACAGGCTGTAATACATAGACAGGCTGTAATACATAGACAGGCTGTAATACATAGACAGACTGTAATAAATAGACAGGCTGTAATACATAGACAGGCTGTAATATATAGATAGGCTGTAATACATAGACAGGCTGTAATACATAGACAGACTGTAATAAATAGACAGGCTGTAATACATAGACAGGCTGTAATGCATAGACAGGCTGTAATACATAGACAGGCTGTAATACATAGATAGGCTGTAATACATTGTCAGGCTGTAATACATAGACAGGCTGTAATACATAGACAGACTGTAATACATAGACAGGCTGTAATACATAGACAGGCTGTAATACATAGACAGGCTGCAATATATAGATAGGCTGTAATACATAGACAGGCTGTAATACATAGACAGGCTGTAATGCATAGACAGGCTGTAATACATAGACAGGCTGTAATACATAGACAGGCTGTAATACATAGATAGGCTGTAATACATTGTCAGGCTGTAATACATAGACAGGCTGTAATACATAGACAGACTGTAATACATAGACAGGTTGTAATACATAGATAGGCTGCAATACATAGACAGGCTGTAATACATAGATCACATGCTGTAATACATAGACAGGCTGTAATACACAGACAGGCTGCAATACATAGACAGGCTGTAATACTAGCTGTGGAACCAAAGTTATTATGGTCTTTTTTCTTTTATTCTGACAACTTTGGAAAATCTTACATATACAGTCACACCTGCCCATGCAGTCACCTCTATTAAACAGTCACCTGTATTAAAAGGCCACCTTTCTCTTGTCCTTGAAAAATTTATAATTAATTGAACCTCTTTTAAGAGCTCACCTGTCTTATAAGGCCACTCTTTCTTTGTCTCAATGGTGACCTCTATAATACATGTGTGACTGTAATTTCCACATAATCATGTATCAAGTTAAGCTGCCTCCACATATTTGTGACTGTAATTTCCATATAATCATGTATCAAGTTAAGCTGCCTCCACATATTTGTGACTGTAATTTCCACATAATCATGTATCAAGTTAAGCTGCCTCCACATATTTGTGACTGTAATTTCCACATAATCATGTATCAAGTTAAGCTGCCTCCACATATTTGTGACTGTAATTTCCACATAATCATGTATCAAGTTAAGCTGCCTCCACATATTTGTGACTGTAATTTCCACATAATCATGTATCAAGTTAAGCTGCCTCCACATATTTCTATACTTTTATTATTGTCAAGATGGAACAACAAAAGTCAGAGTTAAGAACAATAGACATCTATTTAGTTTAAATATTTAAGAAATAATTCATGGAGGCCATATGTATATATTGTTTTTACCACGGGTAGGCCTTTATGTCACGAAGTAAAAAGCTGGCATAAAGGCCTACTCGTGGTAAAAACAATATATACATATGGCTTCCATGAATTATTTCGATTCTAATATGTAAAAATTGGTATAATATCGTTATAAATTGTCGATGACATCATAAATTTAATCGGTCATATATTAATATTATTTTTACCACGGGTTTGGACTCAAAGCGTTTGAGGGACGTCATATTAGAATCAAAGATAATTAACTATAATGTAAACTTGTAGAAAAATATTTATTGAACCGAATAGTATCAATGTACTTATTCAATAAGTGAGATTATAGTACCAGAAAGGCAACAGATATCTGCAAGTTTACAAACAAATAAAATCTGTAGCTCTATGGTCACAAAAAAAGATTGAAAAAAAAAGACCATAAGATTCCACAGCTAGCTGCATTACATGTTTTTAAATTGCATTATGTATATTGCCCCAGTCTTGTTCCATATAGATTGAAAATTCTTATATTGATGTTTGTAACTGCAGCTTTCAATTGAAAACCATTTCTAGGGAAAATAATCAAGAAAAATAAATAAAAGATAATGTCTCTATCGAGAAAATAAATAAAGGACAGATTAGATTTATTGAAATGGATGTGAAGTTTGGTCTCCTTTAAATGAAAAGAACAAAAGAAATTAAATTCGACCCAGTGTAGTAATTCTATAAATAACATTGTACAATATATTGGTTCTATATCAATCTTATTAGGTATTTTAACTTTTAATGACATATAAATGTCAGGCAGACATTCTATACAATATTTATCAGGTGCATTTAACATACAACAAACAAAACAATATCAGAACAATAAATGAAATTGACAATTATGAAATTATCATTAACCCTGAAACTTAAATAATTAAAATCTTTACAAAATGGGGTCATGGAATGAATTTATTGTTACTATTGCTGAATTTTTTATTTTTTCCTTGTGTCCATTTAAACCACATTGATTTAACTGTATCTAGGTTTAACTGTATCTAGGCTTAACTGTATCTAGATTTAACAGTATCTAGGCTTAACTGTATCTAGATTTAACTGTATCTAGGTTTAACAGTATCTAGGTTTAACTGTATCTAGATTTAACTGTATCTAGGTTTAACAGTATCTAGGCTTAACTGTATCGAGATTTTACTATATCTAGGCTTAACAGTATCTAGGTTTAACAGTATCTAGGTTTAACAGTATCTAGGTTTAACAGTATCTAGGTTTAACTGTATCTAGGTTTAACTGTATCTAGGTTTAACAGTATCTAGGTTTAACTGTATCTAGGTTTAACAGTATCTAGGTTTAACTGTATCTAGGTTTAACTGTATCTAGGTTTAACTGTATCTAGATTTAACTGTATCTAGGTTTAACTGTATCTAGGTTTAACTGTATCTAGATTTAACTGTATCTAGGTTTAACCTGAGTTTATATCACTTACTTGATTATCATTGTTTTTGTAAATTAGTTTCTCAGACGATTTTCATGACAGCGATTTACATTAGAAAGGAATGTGTTTTTAACATTAGCTAAATAGGGCCTTGTTTTAAACTTTGTCCTGTGGTGGCTGCCATCATATATTTACATTAGAAAAGAAGGTGTTTTTAACATTAGTTAATTAGGGTCTTGTTTTAAACTTTGTCCTGTGGTGGCTGCCATCATATATTTACATTAGAAAGGAATGTGTTTTCATCATTAGTTAAATAGGGCCTTGTTTTAAACTTTGTTCTGTGATGGCTGCCATCTTAGATTTACATTAGAAAGGAATGTGTTTTTAACATTAGTTAAATAGGGCCTGTTCTAAACTTTGTTCTGTGGTGGCTGCCATCTTAGATTTACATTAGAAAGGAAGGTGTTTTTAACATTAGTTAAATAGGGCCTTGTTTTAAACTTTGTTCTGTGGTGGCTGCCATCTTAGATATACATTAGAAAGGAATGTGTTTTTAACATTAGTTAAATAGGGCCCTGTTTTAAACTTTGTTCTGTGGTGGCTGCCATCTTAGATTTACATTAGAAAGGAATGTGTTTTTAACATTAGTTAAATAGGGCTCTGTTCTAAACATTGTCCTGTGGTGGCTACCATCTTATATTTACATTAGAAAGGAAGGTGTTTTTAACATTAGTTAAATAGGGCCTGTTCTAAACTTTGTCCTGTGGCGGCTGCCATCATAGATTTACATTAGAAAGGAAGGTGTTTTTAACATTAGTTAAATTAGGGCCTGTTCTAAACTTTGTTCTGTGGTGGCTGCCATCTTATATTTACATTAGAAAGGAAGGTGTTTTTAACATTAGTTAAATAGGGCCTTGTTTAAAACTTGGATATCTGATCCACACAAGGAACATTCCATTCATGTTTGGTTGCGAATGTTTTAGTGGTTTGAGAATGAATATTTTTAAGACACTTTTCTAATTGTGTTAAATAACAAACAAAATTTGTAGAGGGTCATTTAAGGAGAATTCATACAAATACGAATTCCATCAAACCAAGAAAATATTTGAAATTTCAGCCAATCAAGATAAATTGCAGCCATCTTGAATCATTGTAAAGGAACGGAAATCAGACAAAACTCTGATGACCTTAAAAGTAACTTTTCCGCCAAATTTGGTAACAATATTGGTCCTCTGGTTTCTGTGGGAAAAAAAAGCGAAATAAAAAAAATTCCTAAGTGATGCAGACGACAATGGATGCGAAGTGATGAAAATATCTCGTTTGGGATAGATGGTCTAAAGATTGTAAAGTTATGTTAAAAACTATACATCAATTAGATCCTGGAGAATCTGAATAGCCATGGAACAAATTTAAAACAACAAAATTAAAAATAAGTTGGTGAATCAGAAAAATATTGATGAAAAAAGCCATCTTCTGAGACTAGTGATGTGAATATGATTTATTTTATCATGAAATATATCGTGTTTTGGTATGCTTGAACAAATTTCTATTAATCTTCTGGTAATTGTTAGTATAATGAAAATACAACAAAGACAATAATAGTTTCATATCAGCTTGATTTTGATTCCGGGGGGAAAACGACCTAAAAACTGGATTGTAATACAGCAATAAATCCTACAGTTACAGGAGATAAACCATCTCCTGTTTCTGTAGGATTTATTGCTGTATTACAATACTGATGAAAATTAAAAAACTTCTGGTCTTAAAACATGCAATTTTAACATGTTATTTTTTTCATTTGGCAGTAAAAAGGTTTGCAGTCAATAGAGATTATAGCCTGGGAAAATCGGAAATGAAATCCCAGATATAAAAAAAATTATCTTGTAAAATATGAGCTCTATATGAAATGAAAAATGAAATATACCCTCGAACCAAAATAAACTTTGACAGAATTTAATTAATTAACATAAAAAAACCTTGTACATACAAAAACAGATCACTAATAAATGGACTGATTTTGGCTTGTAACTATGTTCTATACAGAGAAGATCAGAATACAGTTTGTAGGTCAATAAAACTAATTAAACCCTGCTACTTTTTATTGGAGTACCTGTACTAAAAGCCAGGAGGGTTAGAGGTCATGCATATGTGTATAAGGGGTATCAATGTTGCCCCCGTTTATAAAATTTTGTGATTGGATGTTTTCACAGTGTCATAAATTTTGCTTTTCATTTAATTACTCCCCAATGACATCTATCACATCACTACATTATAACTTCTATAGTGATTGCCTCCCTCCTGCCTACACTATGTCACATCAGATATGTTACCTGTTAATAACTTCCATAGTGATTGCCTCCCTCCTACCTACACTATGTCACATCAGATATGTTACCTGTTAATAACTTCCATAGTGATTGCCTTCCTCCTACCTACACTATGTCACATCAGATATGTTACCTGTTAATAACTTCCATAGTGATTGCCTCCCTCCTGCCTACACTATGTCACATCAGATATGTTACCTGTTAATAACTTCCATAGTGATTGCCTCCCTCCTGCCTACACTATGTCACATCAGATATGTTACCTGTTAATAACTTCCATAGTGATTGCCTCCCTCCTACCTACACTATGTCACATCAGATATGTTACCTGTTAATAACTTCTATAGTGATTGCCTCCCTCCTGCCTACACTATGTCACATCAGATATGTTACCTGTTAATAACTTCCATAGTGATTGCCTTCCTCCTACCTACACTATGTCACATCAGATATGTTACCTGTTAATAACTTCCATAGTGATTGCCTCCCTCCTACCTACACTATGTCACATCAGATATGTTACCTGTTAATAACTTCCATAGTGATTGCCTTCCTCCTACCTACACTATGTCACATCAGATATGTTACCTGTTAATAACTTCCATAGTGATTGCCTCCCTCCTACCTACACTATGTCACATCAGATATGTTACCTGTTAATAACTTCCATAGTGATTGCCTTCCTCCTACCTACACTATGTCACATCAGATATGTTACCTGTTAATAACTTCCATAGTGATTGCCTTCCTCCTACCTACACTATGTCACATCAGATATGTTACCTGTTAATAACTTCTATAGTGATTGCCTCCCTCCTACCTACACTATGTCACATCAGATATGTTACCTGTTAATAACTTCCATAGTGATTGCCTTCCTCCTACCTACACTATGTCACATCAGATATGTTACCTGTTAATAACTTCCATAGTGATTGCCTTCCTCCTACCTACACTATGTCACATCAGATATGTTACCTGTTAATAACTTCTATAGTGATTGCCTCCCTCCTACCTACACTATGTCACATCAGATATGTTACCTGTTAATAACTTCCATAGTGATTGCCTTCCTCCTACCTACACTATGTCACATCAGATATGTTACCTGTTAATAACTTCCATAGTGATTGCCTTCCTCCTACCTACACTATGTCACATCAGATATGTTACCTGTTAATAACTTCTATAGTGATTGTCTCTCTCCTGTCTACACTATGTCACATCAGATATGTTACCTGTTAATAACTTCTATAGTGATTGCCTCCCTCCTACCTACACTATGTCACATCAGATATGTTACCTGTTAATAACTTCTATAGTGATTGCCTCCCTCCTACCTACACTATGTCACATCAGATATGTTACCTGTTAATAACTTTCATAGTGATTGCCTTCCTCCTACCTACACTATGTCACATCAGATATGTTACCTGTTAATAACTTCTATAGTGATTGTCTCCCTCCTACCTACACTATGTCACATCAGATATGTTACCTGTTAATAACTTTCATAGTGATTGCCTCCCTCCTACCTACACTATGCCACATCAGATATGTTACCTGTTAATAACTTCCATAGTGATTGCCTCCCTCCTACCTACACTATGTCACATCAGATATGTTACCTGTTAATAACTTCTATAGTGATTGCCTCCCTCCTACCTACACTATGTCACATCAGATATGTTACCTGTTAATAACTTCTATAGTGATTGTCTCCCTCCTACCTACACTATGTCACATCAGATATGTTACCTGTTAATAACTTCCATAGTGATTGCCTCCCTCCTACCTACACTATGTCACATCAGATATGTTACCTGTTAATAACTTTCATAGTGATTGCCTCCCTCCTACCTACACTATGTCACATCAGATATGTTACCTGTTAATAACTTCCATAGTGATTGCCTCCCTCCTGCCTACACTATGTCACATCAGATATGTTACCTGTTAATAACTTCTATAGTGATTGCCTCCCTCCTACCTACACTATGTCACATCAGATATGTTACCTGTTAATAACTTCTATAGTGATTGCCTCCCTCCTGCCTACACTATGTCACATCAGATATGTTACCTGTTAATAACTTCCATAGTGATTGCCTCCCTCCTACCTACACTATGTCACATCAGATATGTTACCTGTTAATAACTTCTATAGTGATTGCCTTCCTCCTACCTACACTATGTCACATCAGATATGTTACCTGTTAATAACTTCTATAGTGATTGCCTCCCTCCTACCTACACTATGTCACATCAGATATGTTACCTGTTAATAACTTCTATAGTGATTGCCTTCCTCCTACCTACACTATGTCACATCAGATATGTTACCTGTTAATAACTTCTATAGTGATTGCCTCCCTCCTACCTACACTATGTCACATCAGATATGTTACCTGTTAATAACTTCCATAGTGATTGCCTCCCTCCTGCCTACACTATGTCACATCAGATATGTTACCTGTTAATAACTTCCATAGTGATTGCCTCCCTCCTGCCTACACTATGTCACATCAGATATGTTACCTGTTAATAACTTCCATAGTGATTGCCTCCCTCCTACCTACACTATGTCACATCAGATATGTTACCTGTTAATAACTTCTATAGTGATTGCCTCCCTCCTGCCTACACTATGTCACATCAGATATGTTACCTGTTAATAACTTCTATAGTGATTGCCTCCCTCCTACCTACACTATGTCACATCAGATATGTTACCTGTTAATAACTTCCATAGTGATTGTCTCCCTCCTGCCTACACTATGTCACATCAGATATGTTACCTGTTAATAACTTCCATAGTGATTGCCTCCCTCCTACCTACACTATGTCACATCAGATATGTTACCTGTTAATAACTTCCATAGTGATTGCCTCCCTCCTACCTACACTATGTCACATCAGATATGTTACCTGTTAATAACTTCCATAGTGATTGCCTCCCTCCTACCTACACTATGTCACATCAGATATGTTACCTGTTAATAACTTCCATAGTGATTGCCTCCCTCCTACCTACACTATGTCACATCAGATATGTTACCTGTTAATAACTTCCATAGTGATTGCCCCCCTCCTACCTACACTATGTCACATCAGATATGTTACCTGTTAATAACTTCCATAGTGATTGCCTCCCTCCTACCTACACTATGTCACATCAGATATGTTACCTGTTAATAACTTCCATAGTGATTGCCTCCCTCCTACCTACACTATGTCACATCAGATATGTTACCTGTTAATAACTTCCATAGTGATTGCCCCCCTCCTGCCTACACTATGTCACATCAGATATGTTACCTGTTAATAACTTCCATAGTGATTGCCTCCCTCCTACCTACACTATGTCACATCAGATATGTTACCTGTTAATAACTTCCATAGTGATTGCCTTCCTCCTGCCTACACTATGTCACATCAGATATGTTACCTGTTAATAACTTCCATAATGATTGCCTTCCTCCTACCTACACTATGTCACATCAGATATGTTACCTGTTAATAACTTCCATAGTGATTGCCTCTCTCCTACCTACACTATGTCACATCAGATATGTTACCTGTTAATAACTTCCATAGTGATTGCCTCCCTCCTACCTACACTATGTCACATCAGATATGTTACCTGTTAATAACTTCTATAGTGATTGCCTTCCTCCTACCTACACTATGTCACATCAGATATGTTACCTGTTAATAACTTCCATAGTGATTGCCTTCCTCCTACCTACACTATGTCACATCAGATATGTTACCTGTTAATAACTTCTATAGTGATTGCCTTCCTCCTACCTACACTATGTCACATCAGATATGTTACCTGTTAATAACTTCTATAGTGATTGCCTTCCTCCTGTCTACACTATGTCACATCAGATATGTTACCTGTTAATAACTTCCATAGTGATTGCCTCCCTCCTGTCTACACTATGTCACATCAGATATGTTACCTGTTAATAACTTCCATAGTGATTGCCTCCCTCCTACCTACACTATATCACATCAGATATGTTACCTGTTAATAACTTCTATAGTGATTGCCTTCCTCCTACCTACACTATGTCACATCAGATATGTTACCTGTTAATAACTTCTATAGTGATTGCCTTCCTCCTACCTACACTATGTCACATCAGATATGTTACCTGTTAATAACTTCTATAGTGATTGCCTTCCTCCTGTCTACACTATGTCACATCAGATATGTTACCTGTTAATAACTTCCATAGTGATTGCCTCCCTCCTGTCTACACTATGTCACATCAGATATGTTACCTGTTAATAACTTCCATAGTGATTGCCTCCCTCCTACCTACACTATATCACATCAGATATGTTATCTGTTAATAACTTCTATAGTGATTGCCTTCCTCCTACCTACACTATGTCACATCAGATATGTTACCTGTTAATAACTTCTATAGTGATTGCCTCCCTCCTACCTACACTATGTCACATCAGATATGTTACCTGTTAATAACTTCTATAGTGATTGCCTCCCTCCTACCTACACTATATCACATCAGATATGTTACCTGTTAATAACTTCTATAGTGATTGCCTTCCTCCTACCTACACTATGTCACATCAGATATGTTAACTGTTAATAACTTCTATAGTGATTGCCTCCCTCCTACCTACACTATGTCACATCAGATATGTTACCTGTTAATAACTTCTATAGTGATTGCCTTCCTCCTACCTACACTATGTCACATCAGATATGTTAACTGTTAATAACTTCCATAGTGATTGCCTCCCTCCTGCCTACACTATGTCACATCAGATATGTTACCTGTTAATAACTTCCATAGTGATTGCCTCCCTCCTACCTACACTATGTCACATCAGATATGTTACCTGTTAATAACTTCTATAGTGATTGCCTCCCTCCTACCTACACTATGTCACATCAGATATGTTACCTGTTGATAACTTCTATAGTGATTGCCTTCCTCCTACCTACACTATGTCACATCAGATATGTTACCTGTTAATAACTTCTATAGTGATTGCCTTCCTCCTACCTACACTATGTCACATCAGATATGTTACCTGTTAATAACTTCTATAGTGATTGCCTCCCTCCTACCTACACTATGTCACATCAGATATGTTACCTGTTAATAACTTCTATAGTGATTGCCTCCCTCCTACCTACACTATGTCACATCAGATATGTTACCTGTTAATAACTTCTATAGTGATTGCCTTCCTCCTACCTACACTATGTCACATCAGATATGTTACCTGTTGATAACTTCTATAGTGATTGCCTCCCTCCTACCTACACTATGTCACATCAGATATGTTACCTGTTAATAACTTCTATAGTGATTGCCTCCCTCCTACCTACACTATGTCACATCAGATATGTTACCTGTTGATAACTTCTATAGTGATTGCCTTCCTCCTACCTACACTATGTCACATCAGATATGTTACCTGTTAATAACTTCTATAGTGATTGCCTTCCTCCTACCTACACTATGTCACATCAGATATGTTACCTGTTAATAACTTCTATAGTGATTGCCTCCCTCCTACCTACACTATGTCACATCAGATATGTTACCTGTTAATAACTTCTATAGTGATTGCCTCCCTCCTACCTACACTATGTCACATCAGATATGTTACCTGTTAATAACTTCTATAGTGATTGCCTCCCTCCTACCTACACTATGTCACATCAGATATGTTACCTGTTAATAACTTCCATAGTGATTGCCTTCCTCCTACCTACACTATGTCACATCAGATATGTTACCTGTTAATAACTTCTATAGTGATTGCCTTCCTCCTACCTACACTATGTCACATCAGATATGTTACCTGTTAATAACTTCTATAGTGATTGCCTCCCTCCTACCTACACTATGTCACATCAGATATGTTACCTGTTAATAACTTCTATAGTGATTGCCTCCCTCCTACCTACACTATGTCACATCAGATATGTTACCTGTTAATAACTTCCATAGTGATTGCCTCCCTCCTACCTACACTATGTCACATCAGATATGTTACCTGTTAATAACTTCTATAGTGATTGCCTCCCTCCTGCCTACACTATGTCACATCAGATATGTTACCTGTTAATAACTTCCATAGTGATTGCCTTCCTCCTACCTACACTATGTCACATCAGATATGTTACCTGTTAATAACTTTCATAGTGATTGCCTACCTCCTACCTACACTAGGTCACATCAGATATGTTACCTGTTAATAACTTCCATAGTGATTGTCTCTCTCCTGTCTACACTATGTCACATCAGATATGTTACCTGTTAATAACTTTCATAGTGATTGCCTTCCTCCTACCTACACTATGTCACATCAGATATGTTACCTGTTGATAACTTCTATAGTGATTGTCTCCCTCCTACCTACACTATGTCACATCAGATATGTTACCTGTTAATAACTTCCATAAAGATTGCCTTCCTCCTACCTACACTATGTCACATCAGATATGTTACCTGTTAATAACTTCTATAGTGATTGTCTCCCTCCTGCCTACACTATGTCACATCAGATATGTTACCTGTTAATAACTTCCATAGTGATTGCCTTCCTCCTACCTACACTATGTCACATCAGATATGTTACCTGTTAATAACTTCCATAGTGATTGCCTCCCTCCTACCTACACTATGTCACATCAGATATGTTACCTGTTAATAACTTCCATAGTGATTGCCTTCCTCCTACCTACACTATGTCACATCAGATATGTTACCTGTTAATAACTTTCATAGTGATTGCCTCCCTCCTGCCTACACTATGTCACATCAGATATGTTACCTGTTAATAACTTCCATAGTGATTGCCTCCCTCCTACCTACACTATGTCACATCAGATATGTTACCTGTTAATAACTTCCATAGTGATTGCCTTCCTCCTACCTACACTATGTCACATCAGATATGTTACCTGTTAATAACTTCCATAGTGATTGCCTCCCTCCTACCTACACTATGTCACATCAGATATGTTACCTGTTAATAACTTCCATAGTGATTGCCCCCCTCCTACCTACACTATGTCACATCAGATATGTTACCTGTTAATAACTTCCATAGTGATTGCCCCCCTCCTACCTACACTATGTCACATCAGATATGTTACCTGTTAATGACTTCCATAGTGATTGCCTCCCTCCTACCTACACTATGTCACATCAGATATGTTACCTGTTAATAACTTCCATAGTGATTGCCTTCCTCCTACCTACACTATGTCACATCAGATATGTTATCTGTTAATAACTTCTATAGTGATTGCCTTCCTCCTACCTACACTATGTCACATCAGATATGTTACCTGTTAATAACTTCCATAGTGATTGCCCCCCTCCTACCTACACTATGTCACATCAGATATGTTACCTGTTAATAACTTCCATAGTGATTGCCTCCCTCCTACCTACACTATGTCACATCAGATATGTTACCTGTTAATAACTTTCATAGTGATTGCCTCCCTCCTACCTACACTATGTCACATCAGATATGTTACCTGTTGATAACTTCTATAGTGATTGCCTTCCTCCTACCTACACTATGTCACATCAGATATGTTACCTGTTAATAACTTTCATAGTGATTGCCTTCCTCCTACCTACACTATGTCACATCAGATATGTTACCTGTTAATAACTTCCATAGTGATTGCCTCCCTCCTACCTACACTATGTCACATCAGATAAGTTACCTGTTAATAACTTTCATAGTGATTGCCTTCCTCCTACCTACACTATGTCACATCAGATATGTTACCTGTTAATAACTTCCATAGTGATTGCCTTTATCCTACCTACACTATGTCACATCAGATATGTTACCTGTTAATAACTTCCATAGTGATTGCCTTCCTCCTACCTACACTATGTCACATCAGATATGTTACCTGTTAATAACTTCCATAGTGATTGCCTCCCTCCTACCTACACTATGTCACATCAGATATGTTACCTGTTAATAACTTCCATAGTGATTGCCTCCCTCCTACCTACACTATGTCACATCAGATATGTTACCTGTTAATAACTTCTATAGTGATTGCCTCCCTCCTACCTACACTATGTCACATCAGATATGTTACCTGTTAATAACTTCTATAGTGATTGCCTTCCTCCTACCTACACTATGTCACATCAGATATGTTACCTGTTAATAACTTCTATAGTGATTGCCTTCCTCCTACCTACACTATGTCACATCAGATATGTTAACTGTTAATAACTTCCATAGTGACTGCCTCCCTCCTACCTACACTATGTCACATCAGATATGTTACCTGTTAATAACTTTCATAGTGATTGCCTCCCTCCTACCTACACTATGTCACATCAGATATGTTACCTGTTAATAACTTCTATAGTGATTGCCTCCCTCCTACCTACACTATGTCACATCAGATATGTTACCTGTTAATAACTTTCATAGTGATTGCCTTCCTCCTACCTACACTATGTCACATCAGATATGTTACCTGTTAATAACTTCCATAGTGATTGCCTCCCTCCTACCTACACTATGTCACATCAGATATGTTACCTGTTAATGACTTCCATAGTGATTGCCTCCCTCCTGCCTACACTATGTCACATCAGATATGTTAACTGTTAATAACTTCCATAGTCATTGCCTTCCTCCTACCTACACTATGTCACATCAGATATGTTACCTGTTAATAACTTTCATAGTGATTGCCTTCCTCCTACCTACACTATGTCACATCAGATATGTTACCTGTTAATAACTTTCATAGTGATTGCCTTCCTCCTACCTACACTATGTCACATCAGATATGTTACCTGTTAATAACTTCCATAGTGATTGCCTTCCTCCTACCTACACTATGTCACATCAGATATGTTACCTGTTAATAACTTCCATAGTGATTGCCTCCCTCCTACCTACACTATGTCACATCAGATATGTTACCTGTTAATAACTTCCATAGTGATTGCCTTCCTCCTACCTACACTATGTCACATCAGATATGTTACCTGTTAATAACTTCTATAGTGATTGCCTCCCTCCTACCTACACTATGTCACATCAGATATGTTACCTGTTAATAACTTCCATAGTGATTGCCTTCCTCCTGCCTACACTATGCCACATCAGATATGTTACCTGTTAATAACTTCTATAGTGATTGCCTTCCTCCTACCTACACTATGTCACATCAGATATGTTACCTGTTAATAACTTCCATAGTGATTGCCTTCCTCCTACCTACACTATGTCACATCAGATATGTTACCTGTTAATAACTTTCATAGTGATTGCCTACCTCCTACCTACACTAGGTCACATCAGATATGTTACCTGTTAATAACTTCCATAGTGATTGTCTCTCTCCTGTCTACACTATGTCACATCAGATATGTTACCTGTTAATAACTTCCATAGTGATTGCCTCCCTCCTGCCTACACTATGTCACATCAGATATGTTACCTGTTAATAACTTCTATAGTGATTGCCTCCCTCCTACCTACACTATGTCACATCAGATATGTTACCTGTTAATAACTTCTATAGTGATTGCCTCCCTCCTACCTACACTATGCCACATCAGATATGTTACCTGTTAATAACTTCCATAGTGATTGCCTTCCTCCTACCTACACTATGTCACATCAGATATGTTACCTGTTAATAACTTCCATAGTGATTGCCTCCCTCCTACCTACACTATGTCACATCAGATATGTTACCTGTTAATAAATTTCATAATGATTGCTCTCCTAGTCTGTAATATTACACTAACTTCCATAATGATTGCTTCCCCATATTTTTAATTACATTAGATCTGTTATATACTAATAACATCTATTAATCAACAAATCAACAGGAAGCCTTGATTGCTGTCTATGTGTTTACATAACAGAACGATTGCTCTCACATAAAAAGTAATTGTCTGTAGTTAATTATATTAGCAATATGTAGTTTGTTGTACTGTACGAACTTTCACATAATTTTCTGGAATGCAAATGAAAAATATGCATGTTAAAAATATTTGGTTAAATTAAAGATGTTGAAATTTTTAGCTCTTCATCCATTTTGCATTATCAATACTGATAAAATATTCAAGGTACCTAAATGTACAGTAGCTCCCCTCTTTTAAGGTCACTCCTACCAAAGACCACCACTCTTATAAGGCCACTCCTACCAAAGGTCACCCCTCTTATAAAGCCACCCCTCTCATAAGGCCACTCCTACCAAAGGCCATCCCTCTTATAAGGCTACTCTTACCAAAGGCCACCACTCTTGTCAAGTCAGATTTCTGATGCAATAAGATAGTAAAATATTAATAAATGGTCCTCTTGAAAAGATGCCACCACCCCTCAGTGCTTTTATTGCTGTTCTACATTTCAGTCACAGTAGGGTCTTCAACAATGAGATTAACTCATACCCTAAAATAAGTGTGAAGAGACCCCTAGCCTACAGTTGAGGAGTACTGCCTACAGTTGAGGGGTACTGTTTACAGTTGAGGGGTACTGCCTACAGTTGAGGGGTACTGTCTACAGTTGAGGTGTACTGTCTACAGTTGAGGGGTACTGTCTACAGTTGAGGGGTACTGTCTACAGTTGAGGGGTACTGTCTACAGTTGAGGGGTACTGTCTACAGTTGAGGGGTACTGCCTACAGTTGAGGAGTACTGCCTACAGTTGAGGTGTACTGTCTACAGTTGAGGTGTACTGTCTACAGTTGAGGGGTACTGTCTACAGTTGAGGGGTACTGTCTACAGTTGAGGGGTACTGTCTACAGTTGAGGGGTACTGTCTACAGTTGAGGGGTACTGTTTACAGTTGAAGGGTACTGTCTACAGTTGAGGGGTACTGTCTACAGTTGAGGGGTACTGTCTACAGTTGAGGGGTACTGTCTACAGTTGAGGGGTACTGTCTACAGTTGAGGGGTACTGTTTACAGTTGAAGGGTACTGTCTACAGTTGAGGGGTACTGCCTACAGTTGAAGGGTACTGTCTACAGTTGAGGGGTACTGTCTACAGTTGAGGGGTACTGTCTACAGTTGAGGGGTACTGTTTACTTCTGGGCATCTTTGTCGTTTATGTAGCTATCAACAAGAAAATATAATATGGGTGAAGTAATCTTACAAATACTGTCATCATTGTGTCAAACCTCACATTATGATGTTACAAATACAGACAAAAACAACCACAGGGCTCTAATCAGGTAAATAGTAAGAAATTAGACAGCTTGATAAAGCTTGAGGTGTGCTGACCATCTTTTTATTTTATACACAAATGCTGACATCAGTATAAGTACTACCAATCATTATAGTATATAAATATGTTACTATGACAACAGAAATCTACCGATAACCTTCAGAACAATTTAATACTGATTTTATTCCATATCCTTATAATTTTAGTAACAATTTGACCTAACCTTGATCCAAATTTGTAGAATCAGGTATTTTATTATACATTAATCCAATGACCTTTTGACCTCTCAGACTTTACATTGTTATTGATACAATGTTAGAATCAGCTGTTTGTTTTTACCATTTAACATTTATATCAAGAATCTATAGCTAATTGTAAAAAAAACAAACTGTGAAAGAGAATTCTTCAAAATATTGATTTCATTATGTTTTATAACAAGAGAGAAAATCTGTATATTTCAAAATAAATTGACACTCAACAAGAAAATATAAATTTCTCTAAGCTATAAACATCTTTGAATGTTCTCTAAGCTATGTACATCTTAGAACGTCTTGTTTCTAGTAAGTCTCAAGCACTTTTTTGTAGCTCAACTTGAGGCCAATTTTCTTATTGAATGCTTCAAGGAAGATTTTTTTATGCAACTTATTGGATGAAGATATTTTCAGATTGAATGAAGTTATTATGGTTTTTATAAGAGAGTGGGTATTGATTCTGACAATTCTAAAACTAGGAGACATATTGGTGTCAAATAAAAACTCTCAGCCCCCAAACAAAAGAGGAATTAACTTGGATGAAGAAGAATTTAACCAATACATAGGTCATTTTGGCTAGGAGAATATTATATAAGTAAAGTTCTCTGAAAAGAGGACTTGGACATATCTTCACAAAACAGGGGGCCATCATGGTCGTGATTGTATGGTAGTTGGATTTATAACTACCTGTGCAATCAGTGCCTATCACCACTGAAGTTGTGAGTTCGATTTTAGCTCATGGCCAGGTGTACTTGATACAACATTATATGATAAAGTTTGTTAGTGACTTACGACAGGTCGGTGGTTTTCTCAAGGTAATCCGGTTTTCTCCAATTAAACTGACCGTAACGATATAACTGAAATATTGTTGAAAGTGGCATTAAACACCATAATCCCTTAACCCACGAAACACCCTTTAACTATATACTGTGTGAGGTCTACCCATAACCGCATCAATCAAAGATATCTGAACATAGGACCTGGAAATATCACTACCAAAATACCCATAACTACATTGGTCAATGTTCTTTTAATAAGAACCATGAAATATCCCTAAAAAAACACGATCTTTTAATTTACACCTATACTTAAGAAATAAATACTAATATCTGCCAATCCATATTAAAACTCACAACACATTCTGGCTTCCATGATTTATTTCGATTCTGATATGTCTAAGAGTACAAATATGGTAGTATACTTTGAATGGAAGACGGTAATTTATATTTATGCTTGCGGAAAATGTCAATGTCGCACACAATTTATCCTGCCAAATTCGAGCAGATGATAATTCATCAACATGTACATTTATGACGGAAAAGTCAGTCACATTCACCCGCGCATGTGCGAATGAGATTATACCATCGATAAATCGCTCATTTGTCTACAAAGCGAAAGAAGGATGTTATGTTAGAATGTGTGATAATTTCGTTACTATAATCAGTAGGGTACAACACTCACATATTTGCTGTTGAAATGTTTTGACCAGCTTAAGTAAGTATTATTCACACGAAATCAACAAGGCTAAAGTAAATATTTTCTATCTATCTATTATTCAATAATTAATTGAAAGGACAATGAAGGAATGTGTGGACTATACATCAATGTATACTTTACAAAACACATTATGGTAATTCTCTATTTTAACCTGTAACAATCAGATATTAAAATGATCATGGTAAAGGTGTGTTTTATACAGGGGGTTTAGGGTTATGGTGTTTAACACCACTTTCAACAATATTTCAGCTATATCGTGACAGTCAGTGGAGGAAACCGGAGAAAACCACCGACCTGAGACAAGTCACTGACAAACTTTATCACATAATGTTGTATCGGGTACGCCTTGGAATTGCCCGAGTGAGATTCTAACTCACAATGTTAGTGATGATAGGCACTGATTGCATAGGTAGTTATAAATCCAACTACCATACGTTCACGACCACGACGTCCCTGTGTTTTATACATCAATATGTGTACAATACACAACCAATAACAGTATTAACCTTCATTTGTTTTGTACATTGTTATCACAACTTTCCCACCAAACATTGTATGCCACACAAAATTATAAACAAGCCACTTTCTTTGCTATCCCAACTTTCCTACCATACATTGTATGCCACACAAAATTATAAACAAACCACTGTCTTTGCAATCCCAACTTTCCTACCAAACATTGTATGCCACACAAAATTATAAACAAGCCACTTTCTTTGCTATCCCAACTTTTCTACCAAACATTGTACATGTATGCCACACAAAATTATAAACTAGCCACTTTCTTTGCTATCCCAACTTTCCTACCAAACATTATATGCCACACAAAATTATAAACAAGCCACTTTCTTTGCCATCCCAACTTTCCTACCAAACATTATATGCTACACAAAATAATAAACAAGCCACTTTCTTTGCTATCACAACTTTCCTACCAAACATTGTACATGTATGCCACACAAAATTATAAACAAGCCACTTTCTTTGCTATCCCAACTTTCCTACCAAACATTGTATGCCACACAAAATTATAAACAAGCCACTTTCTTTGCTATTCCATCTTTCCTACCAAACATTGTATGCCACACAAAATTATAAACAAGCTACTTTCTTTTTGGTATTCAGACTATACTGGATATTTGAAAAACAAATCAATGTAATTACTTTTTAACCATGCAAATTTGATAGGATAAAAAACAATGTGCTGCTAAAAAAAGCTGGTTTAATGTAAATATTCCTTAATCAGATTAAATCTCTGACATTTTAAGTTTGCATTCATTAATGTGGGGTCTAGTCAAAACATGCTTTAATTAGAAATATATTTGCTTAATTTTAAATATTGGATACATTATTAAAGACTTCAGTACATGGCTTTGTGCTTACTCAGCAAGCTCCAGGAAATAGAAGCTGTCAGATTAGAATACAAACAGTCGCAATATCTACGTATGACTTAAGTTATTTAATTCAATGTATTCCTTGTAAAATATGTTCATCGCTACTCACAGTATTCTATATTCATTTCATTTCGAACTTGCATTTTATTTTATTTTTAATTTAATTAGGATGAATCCGAGATCCTCAGTATGTTGTTTCTCCTCAGATTTCCATCATTCATACAATCTTGCCTCAGTTTCTACGATATTGCTATTGGATTTTTTTCCTCCATTTTAGTAGACATGTATCAGGCTGATGACAACAGTCATAACATGTCTACATTTACTACTAAGTGACATTTTGATTGATCAAGTAAAATAAGATCAACTTCCCTAACCATTTACAACTTTCGTAAATTCGTGGATTTTGTGTTTGTACCCAAAATAAAAGTTTCACTGGGTATCAAAACTTCGAGAAAGCTCCAATACATTATACAAATGAGCCGTAGAATAATGTAATCGGAAGTGGTTCACAGCCCAATAGCAACTGAAGGTTTCCAGACTCCTACCAATGGTAGAGGGTCCCATTATAATACACCCTGCATACAAATATTTCTAGCGCAGAACTGTATTGCTAACATGGGACATCAACATTTGAATATTCAAATATTTTTCAGCAATTAAGTATGACAAAGCTACATGTTTGTTCAGTTTTTAATTGTCTATATTTCTACATAATTGGCATTTCGTAGCTCTGTAGAATAATCCTCCACTTGAGCTGTCAGTTATAACAGTCTGGGCTTTCCTCCCACATTTAATCTGGCGAGTCACGATATAGCAAAAAAAAAAAAAAAAAATCTTTTACATATAGATTGAGTTATTTAGTCTGTCTGAGAAATTGTCATCAAGGAAGTATTTTCACTTAACAAATAGCTAGAAGAATTGTCATTTATAAATGTATCAAAAACAAATAAAATGGAACCTGTCCAAACTGAATGCCCTTGGTGTACAGATTAAACAGATACTTAGTTAGAAAATGAGGAAAACATCACTAGATTTTATGATCCATTTAAACTGGTTCCCTGTTTATTAATCCATTTAAACTGGTTCCTTGTTCATTAATCCATTTAAACTGGTTCCATGTTCATTAATCCATTTAAACTGGTTCCCTGTTCATTAATCCATTTAAACTGGTTTCCTGTTCATTAATCCATTTAAACTGGTTCCCTGTTCATTAAAAGTTCAGTTTAGGTGTAATACCACTAAAAATGGGTACCAGTCAAAAAGAATGTATGGGAAAGTAGTACGTAACATACATGTGAACCTTCTGGCGGGAGCATTTTTCTCCCGATTTTGAGGGTCCCTTCCGTCCATCCCGTCAACTTTCAAAATCTTCCGCCCGTGAAGAAAATCAAGTACAATAAAATCTTGACCTACATTTTGCGATCAATATTTCTGGAAATTTCCCATTTAGAACTCCCGCGCTGATGAATAACGCCGAGAGATACGAATGGTAAAGGTGAATGTCATATTTAATGATATCTGGTTATTGATCTGTTTGACACCTTTACAGGTAAATTGGGTCATGGTGAATAATTAAGGTGTTGATGATTATACAACAATTATCCACTGATTGACAGTTAACTTAGATGATTAGAAGTGTGATATCGACAATTAAAAATAGTTATAAACCGTTGTGCAAACAGGAGTCGGACAACCTTTGATGCCGAGGAAAACTTCTTATTTCGATCAAACGTGCAATGCATTCATCTCGGATTGAGTTGTTATGGCTTGTTTGGGACCAAAGCTGATCAAAGTATTATTTAAGGACTAAGTTCCAGGATGGAATTGATAAACCACAAAAATGCCGAAACGTATACGTATGCTATCACCCAACGCACAAGCAGCAAAGGCAAAGTGACTTTTTAATTTTAGTGCTCTATGACTTTATTGTTCAGAACATTCTTTCTTCATTGTTATTGCTTTGTTATAATCTTATGATTATGAATAGATTATAAATACAGTTTTTATCCTTCATTTATCATATGAAACACTACTAATAAGACAGAAATGTAAACAATATATATTGAAATGGGATGCAGTTGGTTCAATACTGAAACAAACAAAAGGAAAATATCAATAAACAATAAAAACACGCATCAAATACGTCGATAAAAAATCTCCAGATATGAGACCAAATCTCCAGCCAAAAATTTGCAAATCTCCAGTTGTAGCATAGCAACTCTATCACATGTATGAAGTAAACACAAAATGGATTCCTACATTGTTGGATAAAAAGTAAACCCTATTAGATACTGCAAAATACTGAATGTCAGCAGAAACCTACATATTGTAGGATAATTTTAAGCCCATATTTGATGTCCTTGTGGTTTTAAATAAGAAATTGATTGCATTGGTAATAAACCACCTGAATTTTTGCTAAATCGAAAGTGAAAGTAGGATTTTTTACAGTAGACATCTTCGGACTGTCTGTTTTTTCTTATATGCCATTAAATGTATGTTGATTTTTGGAGTTAAGCTTCCAATTAGGTACCCTTTCCATGAGATATGAGTGTCACTTAGATTAAACTTAAGATGAATCCTGTATGAAAGCTCAATTTTTTTAAATTTAACATAGAAGGCTATGGAGAATTCTTTAGTGGTTAATTACTTCTTTTAGGCAAAAAAACAAGAAATTTAATTTTGATGGTACCATGCTCAAATTGGCTTTGGACAGTCACAACAGACCCAGTTTGACATTTTCCACACCAAAATGTTACAAAATACATCAAGGTGTCATGTTACAGCTTCAATATGAATATTATGCAATATTTTGGAAAATATTCCCCATGCACTAGATGTACATGCACAGAGGGTATTGAAATATAATTTTATACTTATTTATGACTTTACAATTATTGAGACTGGTAGATTTAATGTGTTTTTGTAGTAAAAGGGCAGATGATGTTGAAAAAGATTGCAAAAATTAAGAATTTTAACAATTTTATAATCCTACTTATTTTTCCTCATATATTTTGATAGTTATAGTTAGAACACATGTAAAATGTACATATGAAAAAATATAAGGCTATAGAAAGCAGCTTTATTTCAGAATTATGTACTTAAAACCAGGTAATTTTAGTGATCCCAGGAAAATTGCATTTTTCACTGGACATTTACTGTTAATTTTTCAAATTGTCAATGTGGATTTTATATTTTAGAGTATAAATTGACTGTAAATTTACATTTGTGCATCTGGCTAACTTGAAACATAACAAAAGTTGTCAAGAAATATTCATTTATTGAGTTTTGAAGAAAATTACAGTTGCAGGTCACAAGAAATAACAGAAACCTGAAAATCAACAATCATAATTTTACAAATTTTGGGTAGTTTGAAGTAATTTTTGCTTAATATCTAGGTATTAGGTCTTATTTAATGTCTTGCAATACACAATTAATGATAAGATAGCATGAATTAACATAATTTAGTATATTGTGAGATCATTTCTATGAGGCAAAAAATAAAAGGGGGTGGTATGCTTAAAATAAAAATGTTCATATTAATTAGATGTTAAATGTACAAATGAAGCATATATACATGTCATAAGTTGCTTATTGTGTTGAAAATCAGCTTTATACTTGTAATATATTGAGATAAAAAGCCATTGTCTGTCATGTTATTTCACAATCTGACAGCTGAAAAATCAGATTTTTTCATTAAAAGTTTCATGGAGGTATCTTTGTACATGTAAATGGACATTAATTCTTTCAAATATTGGACTGCCATATACCTGTTATAGTTTTTTTGACTGGATATTGATATAGGAATATAAATAAGGCAAAGAAAAGGTTAGAGAAACAAGTTTTTATTGCTCTTAGGTGTAATACCACTAAACATGGGTACCAGTCGAAAAGAACGTATGGGAAAGTAGTACGTAAACACAAAATGGACTCCTACATTGTTGGATAAAAAATAAACCCTATTAGATACTGCAAAATACTGAATGTCAGCAGAAACCTACATATTTTAGGATAATTTTAAGCCCATATTTGATGTCCTTGTGGTTTTAAATAAAAAAATTGATTACATTGGAAAGAAACCACCTGAATTTGTGCTAAATCGAAAGTGAAAGTAGGATTTTTGACAGTAGACATCTTCGGACTGTCTGTTTTTTTTTATATATGCCATTAAATGTATGTTGATTTTCGGAGTTAAGCTTCCAATTAGGTACCCCTTCCATGAGATATGAGTGTCACTTAGATTAAACTTAATATGAATCCTGTATGAAACCTCAAATTTTATTAATTTAACATAGAAGGCTATGGAGAATTCTTTAGTAGTATTACTCCTTTAGATGAGTTGTGCAACCAAATTATGCTATCATTCTAGTGATATTTAGATATGAATGAAATAAAAACTTAAATAAATAAATTGGTTGCTATGGAGATTTGTTATTTCTAACAATGTCAACTGATTATAATTTTTAGTGTGATCAACAGTACAATTATGTTGTGATATAGTAATAATACATTTAGTAAGTATTTGGCAAATTGTTTTCAATTCGTGAAACAGAATATTTGGCCCAGGCAAAAAAAACCCAACAATTCTGGAATGTACCATACTGGGCTTCCAATGAAAGATATGTCAATAGACTTAAATAGAAAGGACCGTTTATGTCATCATGCATGAGATCCAGACCAAGACAATTAATGGTGGAATGCCCCCCATTGAGTTTCCAATGAAAGACAATAGAAACTAGAGGTCCTGTGTGCAAAGCTCACACAACATATAATACCCCCACCCCCTCTGTATTTAATTTAACATACAAACAATTAAATATATTAAATAAATGGAGGTACTGTTATTTTAGTGAACATTTCAGTTCATGTAAACAACAGTACCTCTATTTTTTTAAATATGTTTCAATATGTTTCCTCTTCAAAAACAACTTACTTGACCTTGACATTAATCATAAATATCATTATTTGACCTTGTGGTCAAAGGTCAAGGTCACAGTGACCACATTTTCATATGTAACACTTCATCATGTAAAGGTCACTCATTCTAATATGTGACACATATAGAAGTCACTTTGAAACCAGTGTACCCCCCTTAACTTTGTTGTTACTGATCTATAATTAGAATTATTAATGTCATCATTGTTCAATATTTTTTTGCACAGAATTAGATTTTACGTTTTTATATAATGGTGTTAATCATTGTCTTGGAACATCAATGATCGTTAGAACACCTACAATTTAAAACATCAACAGACCGACAATGTACAATTATAGATAATTATTCTGAACAAGACAAACAGAGTTTTGTTATAGTAACTGTGTGTTGACTTAACGATCCATCTGCATTCTTCAAGTTTTAAATTGCCCATAAAACTTGTTTTTTTCTTCATAAGACAGAAGTTTCATCAATGATGCTGATAAACACATGTTATTTTTCAGAATATTTTGTGTTAATGAGAAAGAACATTATTTTATAGAACTAATTATATCATATTAATAGCAGGTACATTGTCTGTTATTCTAGATAACCAGACATAATCATGAAATCTTTACTTCTCTAGTGAATTGGAAATTAAAAATCTTAAAAAACCAGTTTTTTTGGTGTGTGAACAATTTGAAATATTTGGATGAAATATATATATAGAATAACTTCTGTTCTGAAGGTCGAGACAGACATTAACTCTAGCATCACAGCTAGTTTGATAGCATGAGCTGTGATACTAGTAAAAATGTAATTTAAGTCCTTCAGAACTGCCATTACTGTGTTTATTGATAGAATCATAATGTGCTTGACATCACACTGACTGATAATGTTCAATAGCAGAGTCAGTTTGTTAATACTGCCAAAATACATATCAAACATGCAGCTGTAAGGTTTCAAAAAGCAAAAATATCCTAATTAATGTAGAAAAAATAAAGTACATTAGTGTCAATATCTACAATATATAGTTCTTCATTCACATCAACTACTGGATCAAGTCCTGCAAAAATCAATGGACCACACGATGAAAGAACACAGGACAAGTAATTATCTGCCCTTGGAATGTATACCGAGGGGAGTGGGAGGTATGTGTGTGGGGGGAGGAGGGATCAGGAGTAATTATCTGCCCTTGGAATGAATACAGGACAAATGCTATACAATTATTAGACAGACAGAAAAATATAATCTTAACGTAGATGTCCTAGATTTAAAGTAGAGAAGTAGAGGTAGAAAACGGAGGCAATTCCTTTTTAGCAAAAAAAAGGAATATCTTAGGGCTTTGTTGTAAACTTTTTGTTCTAAGATGAAAAATGACTGATGTTTCAGAAATAAACAACAACATTTTAGAGCATTAATTATGTTCATTGTTGAAGACCTGTTACTATGTAATGTAGAACAGTAATAAAAGTGGTCTGTACTTGTGTCTAAGTGTAATGTTAGATCGTCTCTCATGTTCATTTACATACATGTCATTTCTTACTACAAGCTGTTCCTTTACTTTAATTTGTGTCTAAGTGTAATGTTGGGTAGTCTCTCATGTTCATTTACATCCATATCCTTTCTTACTACAAGCTGTTCCTTTACTTTAATTTGTGTCTAAGTGTAATGTTGGCTAGTCTCTCATGTTCATTTACATCCATGTCTTTTCTTACTACAAGCTGTTCCTTTACTTTAATTTGTGTCTAAGTGTAATGTTGGCTAGTCTCTCATGTTCATTTACATCCATGTCTTTTCTTATTACAAGCTGTTCCTTCACTTGTTTTTGTGTCTAAGTGTAATGTTAGATCGTCTCTCATGTTCCTTCACTTGTTTTTGTGTCTAAGTGTAATGTTAGATCGTCTCTCATGTTCATTTACATTTCATATAATTTTTTTTACTAAAAACACATTTTTTTTGCATTGGTCCTTAAGAAAGAGGATCATAGACCTCTAATTCTGAAGGACACAAAAACAAATGTATTTAACTATAAATCAAAGTTGATTCACTGGTAACCATCAAAGTTGATAAACCATTTAACACCTAGAGTAAGAGCTAAAAATGGTATTACTATGAATCTCAGCTTTTATTAGTTATTAATCTCTTTCTTTCTAAGCCACATTGGTGGTGTTAAATGGCATACTCACCTCAAGTGGAGTAGATAGTGGGTTTGTGGTGGTGTAATGGCTTACTCACCTCAAGTGGAGTAGATAGTGGGTTTGTGGTGGTGTAATGGCGTACTCACCTCAAGTGGAGTAGATAGTGGGTTTGTGGTGGTACTCACCTCAAGTGGAGTAGATAGTGGGTTTGTGGTGGTGTTAAATGGCGTACTCACCTCAAGTGGAGTAGATAGTGGGTTTGTGGTGGTGTAATGGCGTACTCACCTCAAGTGGAGTAGATAGTGGGTTTGTGGTGGTGTAATGGCGTACTCACCTCAAGTGGAGTAGATAGTGGGTTTGTGGTGGTGTAATGGCGTACTCACCTCAAATGGAGTAGATAGTGGGTTTGAGACCTCTCAGGTCAAAAAAAGACTATCAAATTGGTATTTCTTGCTTATCTTTTAAGCACGCAGCATTAAGGAATCAGAATACTGTATCCGATTGGAGCAACATGTCAACCCACAGATTGTTGTTTCAGTGAGCTAGCACTAAAAATATCCAAAACAGAATGTTGGTCTGGTATAAAGCGGACATCATCATTATCATCTCATCAAAATGTAACTTGTTCTTGCCATGATATAGTTGAAAAATTTGTCATTTGGTGTTAAACAATTATCACTCACTCACTCTATCTAGACATGACAATCAATGTTCTAGTCTCTATCTAGACATGACAATCAATGTTATAGTCTCTATCTAGGCATGACAATCAATGTTCTAGTCTCTATCTAGGCATTGCAATCAATGTTCTAGTCTCTATCTAGGTATGACAATCAATGTTCTAGTCTCTATCTAGACATGACAATCAATGTTCTAGTCTCTATCTAGACATGATAATCAATGTTCTAGTCTCTATCTAGACATGACAATCAATGTTCTAGTCTCTATCTAGGTATGACAATCAATGTTCTAGTCTCTATCTAGGTATGACAATCAATGTTCTAGTCTCTTTCTAGACATGACAATCAATGTTCTAGTCTCTATCTAGACATGACAATCAATGTTCTAGTCTCTATCTAGACATGACAATCAATGTTCTAGTCTCTATCTAGGCATGACAATCAATGTTCTAGTCTCTATCTAGGTATGACAATCAATGTTCTAGTCTCTATCTAGGCATGACAATCAATGTTCTAGTCTCTATCTAGACATGACAATCAATGTTCTAGTCTCTATCTAGACATGACAATCAATGTTCTAGTCTCTATCTAGACATGACAATCAATGTTCTAGTCTCTATCTAGGCATGACAATCAATGTTCTAGTCTCTATCTAGACATGACAATCAATGTTCTAGTCTCTATCTAGACATGACAATCAATGTTCTAGTCTCTATCTAGACATGACAATCAATGTTCTAGTCTCTATCTAGACATGACAATCAGTGTTCTAGTCTCTATCTAGACATGACAATCAATGTTCTAGTCTCTATCTAGACATGACAATCAATGTTCTAGTCTCTATCCAGGCATGACAATCAATGTTCTAGTCTCTATCTAGACATGACAATCAATGTTCTAGTCTCTATCTAGGCATGACAATCAATGTTCTAGTCTCTATCTAGACATGACAATCAATGTTCTAGTCTCTATGTAGACATGACAATCAATATTCTAGTCTCTATCTAGACATGACAATCAATGTTCTAGTCTCTATCCAGGCATGACAATCAATGTTCTAGTCTCTATCTAGGCATGACAATCAATGTTCTAGTCTCTATCTAGGCATGACAATCAATGTTCTAGTCTCTATCTAGACATGACAATCAATGTTCTAGTCTCTATCTAGGCATGACAATCAATGTTCTAGTCTCTATCCAGGCATGACAATCAATGTTCTAGTCTCTATCTAGACATGACAATCAATGTTCTAGTCTCTATCTAGGCATGACAATCAATGTTCTAGTCTCTATCTAGGCATGACAATCAATGTTCTAGTCTCTATCTAGGCATGACAATCAATGTTCTAGTCTCTATCTAGGCATGACAATCAATGTTCTAGTCTCTATCCAGGCATGACAATCAATGTTCTAGTCTCTATCTAGACATGACAATCAATGTTCTAGTCTCTATCTAGACATGACAATCAATGTTCTAGTCTCTATCTAGACATGACAATCAATGTTCTAGTCTATCTAGATATGACAATCAATGTTCTAGTCTCTATCTAGGCATGACAATCAATGTTCTAGTCTCTATCTAGGTATGACAATCAATGTTCTGGTCTCTATCTAGGCATTGAAATCAATGTTCTAGTCTCTATCTAGGTATGACAATCAATGTTCTAGTCTCTATCTAGACATGACAATCAATGTTCTAGTCTCTATCTAGGCATGACAATCAATGTTCTAGTCTCTCTAGACATGGCAATCAATGTTCTAGTCTCTATCTAGACATGACAATCAATGTTCTAGTCTCTATCTAGGTATGGCAATCAATGTTCTAGTCTCTATCTAGACATGACAATCAATGTTCTAGTCTCTATCTAGACATGACAATCAATGTTCTAGTCTCTATCTAGACATGACAATCAATGTTCTAGTCTCTATCTAGGTATGACAATCAATGTTCCAGTCTCTATCTAGACATGACAATCAATGTCCTAGTCTCTATCTAGACATGACAATCAATGTTCTAGTCTCTATCTAGACATGACAATCAATGTTCTAGTCACTATCTAGACATGACAATCAATGTTCTAGTCTCTATCTAGACATGACAATCAATGTTCTAGTCTCTATCTAGACATGACAATCAATGTTCTAGTCTTATTCAGTATTAGTCTTCTCTACCAAGTTTGGTTTAAATTAGTTGAGCAGTTTTGCAGAAGAAGATTCAAATGTGAAAATTTAAGAAATGATGCAGGAAAGATGACAAATCACAAATAAACTTATTAAACTATAAAATAACAATGGTTGAAAAAAAGATACCATACCATATAGCATTAACTCTATATTCACAGGCCTATGTATACATCACATTAGATTAAAGATTTTCAATACCTTT
Source organism: Bathymodiolus septemdierum (assembly GCA_963383655.1). Classification (NCBI taxonomy): domain Eukaryota; kingdom Metazoa; phylum Mollusca; class Bivalvia; order Mytilida; family Modiolidae; genus Bathymodiolus; species Bathymodiolus septemdierum. The sequence goes on along the minus strand of OY726526.1, from coordinate 76,586,123 downwards.
ATCTACTTAAAAAGTAGTTTAAACCCATCATTCAATTATAAGCTTCATAAATTGAGTGTGGATATAGTAATAAAAATGGTCAATGAACTCTTGTTCACACAAAATCAACTTTGAAATGTGTCAAAATTATTTTGTTCAGTAAGGCTCTGAGATCTTAAATCAACTAAATTATCAAATTACAATTTGTAACCTGGCATTAAGGTTCAAGTAATTGTTTATGGCTAGAATCTCTATTTATTAACAAAAAATGTAATAAATTTTGAGATATTGTGTATTACCCCCATATTTCTCCAAAAAAGCAGCCATCCACATTATCCGATATCTAATATTAAATAACTATATCTTAAAAAAATTCCAGGAATTTAAATTCAGCGAGGGCATTGAACATCACTAAATCAACCAATCCAATGGCAATAATCTATGAAAATCCAATCAACATGATATAAACGTGTCACCATGGAGAACAAATTCAAATCTAAACCGACTTTAATGTGATTTCCCTCATTTTTGTGTCATTAATACATTTCATGATAATTAATCGTGTAATAACCACCGATAATCAATTAATGTGCCTACTGTTTCAGATACAGATAAATATTTTGTCAAAATGCTAGTCACATCGAAAATCTTCGGTAGTTTGAAAAAAAGAAAGAATAATAACATCATGTCAAACGTGTCCACGTAAGATGTAATTAAATAGAAAACGCAAGTGTTAAATCATTCAAAATTGTTCTGATAAAAATAAGCTTGTTTTTGTTTTATGGTTGTATATCTTCGGTGATTTTCCTCTTCTATATTGTATCGTATGTACCCGGGTTAAGGGGGTTGGGCTAAAGTGATTAATGCCACTTTCAACGATATTTCAGTTATATCGTGGCGGTCAGCTTTATTGTTGGAGGAAACCGGGGTACCTGGAAAAACCACCGACCTGCTGCAATTCACTGACAAACTTGATCTCATAATGTTGTATTGATTACATCTTGCCATAACGTTAAAATGTAAAAATCGGAAAACAAATTATAAATCCCCAGACCCCCATTCTCAATGATCTGATAAAGTTTGAACAATATTAATCACGGAGACATGGAGGTTTAGTCTGTGACATATTAATGATACACAATCAAACAAAATATTTCTTCATGGAGATTATAAATACATTGCAATACTTTGTCTAAATATATTAATTAATTAAGGTAAGGGTAATATTAATAATAGATTGATTTGATTTGATTTGATATATTGTGTAACGCCACTTTCAGCAATATTTCAGCTATATCATGACGACCAGTTTTAGTGGTGGAAGAAGCCGGAGTACCCGGAGAGAACCACCTACCATGGGCAAGCAACTGGTAAACTTTATCACTTGCGGCTGCGAGTCAAGTGCACCCTTTTTTGTAATTTACAAAGCCAGGTGCGAACCCACGTCTTATTGGTGATAGAATATTTCACAGTTCCTAAATAATGTAATTATTAATAAATCTAAGGTTCTCATTCTTCAGGAATAGGTGACCTTAGGTGACCTTAGCATATTTTTGCTATCCTGTTTAGGTAGACCCTTTGGTTTTATTACTCCCAATAACTTAAATTATTTGGCTTGCTTTCCAATCTTTTGATTATGAGTGTACCTGATGAAGGTTAGTCTAGAAACATGCTGTGCGCACTAAATATGATATCTTAAGTTTTTATTACATGGGATAAAGTCCCATAACTCTGGAAAGACAAAAGTAAAAATCGTCAAACATATACAGTATAATTACCATTTGAGATGTTTACAAAATACCATTTTGTAAGGAACGCTTTTTTGGTTAAAAGATAAACATAATTTTTATTTAAAAAAATTGAAATTTAACACTTTTTGCCATTTTAGATTTTTCTAGGTTTGTTAACATATTATCTATGATCACTTATAGAGTGTTATAATAATGCTTCTGTTTTATCCTATGATACAATAATAATAGGTTATTATACAGTGTTATGTACAATATGGAAATATATTGTACTCGTCTGTATTGTATTGAAAACCCATATTGGCATCTCGTCCAATACAGGTTTTCAATACAATACAGACGAATACAATATATTTCCATATTGTACATAGCACTGTATAATGACCTATTTATTATACAGCTGAAATGATCAATACTATAACAACAATTTTATGTTTAACTTTTAATACAGTCTAAATAGAACAACTGCACAACAGTATTTCGCTAGGAAAATGTTCTGTATCAATAGAGATCTCGTAATCTCTAAAATGAATTAAAAACAGCAAAATAACTGATCAACAATTATTCTAAACAACTTTTTTCCCCTCAAACTGTTAAATATCGAACAAGTTAATTTGATTGTAGATTACAATTAAAAATGATTTACTAGCAGACGACAAAAACCAACGAGTTACTTCCCTTACATAATGTACAATACGAGAAAAAAAACATATTGGATGTCCAATACGGAAAAAATACAGTTTCCGGTTGTACAATACGGGAAAAATAATGTACGGTCACATATCTTAAATGTGTGTTTTTGATTGGATTAAAATTATAGCTGTATAATGAGTAGGAGGTAAAAAATAATTGTAGTTTGATTGGACTACCACTTTATGACTGTATTGTGACTTTGTTACTTATTCAATATTTTCATGACTTCTATTTTATATATACCCACGAGGGTTCTAAAAATACTTAACCATTGACAATTTATTTTGTATCTAAAAATCAATGGTCTAGTCATCTAGATTTGTTATCTAGTACATTTAGGTACATTTAGTGATTTATCATCAGTAATCTCCCTTAGTGATAACAGTAAATGCATTTTTAAACTGGATCAACAAATTTGAAATGCTGGTGAATTGAAACTTACTGGACAATCAGATTAAATATAGAACTTCTAAATAGTTGTAGCACATTTGCCAACCAAAATTCTGATTTACCATATTCCTAACGGAATTCAACATGTAACTTTCCCTCACACAGATTTTTATTAAAAGACGATCTCAAGGGAAATATCTCCAAAACATATGTTGATTTCCTACCATTAAATTGCTTTACAGGAAATTAGTTTTCCAACTATTAATTGATGTAAGTCATAACTATGCATTAACTGTCATACCTCATGATTATTCCAGAAAATAAAATTGAAATTAGAAAAAGGGGGTTGGGGAGGAGGAGAGAGGGGAGGTGTTGTGGATATGGCTGGCACTTTGGTCAGCACACAAAACCCAAACATTTCCTCATGATAGGTTGCATAATTGATGTTAAATGCCACTTCAAACAATATTGTTGATAAAAAACGAGTGCTAGAAGATCGACATGCTGTAAGTTACTGACAAACTTTACCACATGGAAGTACATCTGGCAATGGTCGGGAATCAAACTCACAACTGTAATGGTGATACTAAGATTTATTTAATTTCCCCACTTAAGGCACCCAAATATCCCTTCCCTATGAAAGAATCAACTTCATTTGCATAAATCTGAATCCCCTCTTCCCAAGGACCAACTCTGCCAAGTTGCAAGAAAAAGTTTAATGTGAAAAAGTTAACGATGACTGATGACGTACGAGGGACACCTTTTGATGCTTTGATGTCAAAGGCCAGGTGAAATGTTTTAATATATTATTACTAGATCTTAAACTTTTTAGCATACCGGTATGATATTGAACATAACTGTGGATCATTCTAAAACAATATTAACTTTACTCCCCAGACAAATCACATCAACATAAAGGTTCATATTGTGATATGTCTTTTAACATGTAACAACCTCTCTGGTGCCTTTTGTTTGTAAAATAAAAATCAAACCACATTCAAACGTAAATTACATTACAAGTGAAATAGAATTATTACCTATATAATATATAGAGAAACATTACATGGCTTCTTCAATATCACACCTTTTATCAGCCCCTGACATCAATATAATCCATATAGTCAAGGGATTTCATTGGTCAAAAAGTTTGAAGATACCAAAGGCGTAATCAGAAGCACTAAATAGAAGGACAGACAATACAATGGCCAAAAGATACCAAAGAGGTAATTAGAGGCAGTAAATAGAGGGACAGACAATACAATGGCCAAAAGATACCAAAGAGGTAATCAGAAGCACTAAATAGAAGGACAGACAATACAATGACCAAAAGATACCAAAGAGGTAATCAGAGGCATAAATACAAGGACAGACAATACAATGGCGATGAGAAAAAGGACAAAAGGACAAACAATAATCTACAAAAAACTACACAGAAAACTAAAGATTGAGCAACAATTTATCATATAGTTATCAATAAAAAAAAGTGTGACTGTGACTGTTATAGATAATGTCATGGATGGTTGATGTGGAATCCTGGCTGAATTTGATAACAACATCACAGATATTTGAAACACACTGAACTTCTTTGTTTGTAATACATATTAAATTGACCCGTATTTATGGCTGCCAAGAAATCTGGAAGAGTCTGAGCTTTTTGTAACTAATAATTAATAAATATAGCTTAAATTTTATCTATATGGGTGAAAGATCATTTATTAAAAAGTTTTGTAAAAATCACACAAAACAGCTAACACAATATTTTTTGCTTGAATAAATGACAACAACAAATTTTGGGAAAAAATAAATACATTTACATTAAAACTCAAACTCTGTTAATTGTAGAAAGTTGGGGTCCTGACTAATGAGCATTAAAATCATGTTTACTTTAAAAAAGGGTCACAAGGTCAAAGGTCACACATGACCCTGAACATTGACCTCAAATTTTGTTATCAAAATAAGTGGTCAACTGTAATACATAGTGTAGAAATCAAATCATGAAAAATGTTCACCATGTTCTAGATACAACTTTGTTCTGTTTTGACCAAAAGATTTAACCTCTAAGTAAGGGCCATAACTCTAAATCATTAATTGTACTGACTTACGGTTTTCAGCATTGAACATTAAATTTATATGATCTTTAAAATGACCTCAAAGTCAAAGGTTATGAAACAGGAAGTTGCATTTTGAAGTAAAAAGTACCTAGCAACCAAAGGTGTTTGGAATCGGGATACCAAGAACAATATTTCCTGATTATAAGTGACATTTTCATTAAAAGAGAAGTGAAACCATATATCTTTAGAATCAGAAGACCAAGAACTATTAAATTGTATTTTTTTCTAACCAGAAATGACATTTTTGTATTAAATTCGAAAGGTCAAAAAGTTCATAGCCACCATATATTTTTAGGACTATCCATTAATATAACATTATCATAATTCTATTAATAAAAAATGAAAAAGGAGGATTTTCTATAAGAAAAATTACACCTTCTTGAAAACAGAAAAAAAAAATCCAGTTCAAAATTGCTTAAAAACAATATGTCAGTTAAGACTTAAAGAGAATTGGTCAAGCATGGAAATCAAGACATGTAGTCCAGGCAGTTCACTCACCGTCCAGGCTTTCTATCAGATGGTTTAATATTGTAAAACAAACATGAACCCACACAGTAGAGAACTAATGGCTTCCCTAAATCACTTTTTAATTTCATTTAACCAATCTTCTCCATATGTTTGTACTTTAATGGAGGATTATAGGATGATTGGGGCACATTTACAACAGATTCAACATTTATATTGTCATACAGAGGCTTTCTATATCTCGATATTCATCGCTATTTAAAAAAAAAAATTGTAAAAGCTAAAAGAATGACATGTAAATTTCCTCCATCACACCAGTTGTAGATACTACCATAGTACTCCAATAATATAACAAAAAATCTTCAAAATATTTCTATATTGTTTTTTTCAACTTGGGTATGAACAGAAAATAAAAGATTTATAAAATAATTGGTATTCTGACAGGATCCAGATGAAATAAATTTACAGATGCCTTCAAATAACTGTGAAACCATGCATTAAAAAAATGAGAAAAAAAGGCTTACTTTTCAAGTTTGTGAAGATGAGGCATTCTTTTAATTGGCGCCAGACTTGGTGGCATTCCATCCACAGAACTTCTGTTGGCTTCGTATGAATTTTCTTCTACAGAAGATTTCCTCTCCGTACTATCCATTTTCTAAATCCACAGTTTTAATTAAAACAATATTCCTCTTAAACAGAAGCCTTTAAATTTGTTAAAAAATACCAATCAATGTTATTCCCAATAATTAAACTCAATTTTTTTTAATCGTAATATTTTTGTGATATTTTTTTTTCAATTTGTATATACTTCTAAAACGGTAAAAATCTTAACTGACTATGGGATATTATATTCCACTAATGCCTAGGCTTTGATGATGACACACAATGGATCTATGTGTTAATTGTGACAAGTTCAATATTGAATCTGGTCCGTTAAAATAATATATGTACTCCAGTAACTATGCAGACTAAGGATGAAGAATTCAAGTTTTTTCTGTATCTGTCGATAGTTTATACAAGAAACACAGCTACAACTTGATGTAAAATATATTTACATTTATAAAAGCTTGTCGATATATACAGTTACTGCTTACTTAATGGTGATATGTGTTTCCCATAAATTACAATAACTTCTTTATTCCCATCTCATCATCATGTAAACATATTTTCTTGTCATAAAAAAGAAAATTACGGGAACAATATCCACAAGTCAACCAGAGTCAATTTTGGTATATCATTTTCCGCTTGCACTAAAAACCATGCGATACATTTAAGGCAATTGATCTGATATTGTCAATATCTATAAGAGACATACACTGACTATATATCCCCTACGTGTTGATGCGGTTGACATCCAGCCATTACATTTTTTTTTCTTGGGCCGTATCAATTGGTTACCTACCTGAGAAACTTCCACTGCAATTAACATTGACAATCAATGATTGATTTAAACGTGGGATTTCCCTGCCACAAGTGACAAGAGTTTGAGATTCTTTATCTGATTAATTATTAGACATTCTGCCATTATAGAATGAAACAACCAGAAGACTTAAGCTTGTGGGATTTATAACAATCATATCTGTAAAAAGAGTTCATACCAGATCGTTCTTGTTTTTACAGAAACTGACAGTCAATTAATTTTAATGTTACATTTAGTTTGCTCAACTGTCAATTCCAGTTTGTACATGAAGATTTTAATAATATCATGTTGAATGCTCAAGTTTTTGCTTAATGTCATCACAAATGTATAATTTTTACTTATTGCCACCCTCAATGTTTGATTTTTGTTCAATGTCATCAAGAAGGTACCAATGACATCGTGGGCATTAAAGTTTTGTGTAATGTCATCATGAATGTTTAATGTCACATTGCAAAATGTTTAATATTTGTTTAATGTCATCATGAATGTCTATTTTTTTTTTAGTGTCATCCTGAATGGTTTATTTTAATGTAATGTCCTCACAAATGACTAATGTCTCTCTGAATGATCATTTTTATTTAATGTCATCGTGAATGTTTAGGTTTTAGTCATGTTGCATTTTGTGTAATGTCATGTCGTATTTTTGCATGATGTCATTCATGTTGTATTTTTGCATGATGTCATGTTGATTTTTTGTGCAATGTCATGTTGATGAATTTTTGAGTAATGTCATGTTGATGAATTTTTGTGCAATGTCATGTTGATGAATTTTTGTGTAATGTCATGTTGATGAATTTGTGTGCAATGTCATGTTGATGAATTTTTGTGTAATGTCAGGTTGATGATTTTTTGTATAATGTCATATTGATGATTTTTTGTGTAATGTCATATTAATGATTTTGTTTTGTGTAATGTCATATTGATGATTTTGTTTGTATAATGTCATGCTGATGAATTTTTGTGTAATGTCATGTTGATGATTTTTTTGTGTTATATCATATTGATGAATATTTGTGTAATGTCATGCTGATGAATTTTTGTGTAATGTCATGTTGATGATTTTTTGTGTAATGTCATGTTGATGAATTTTTGTGTAATGTCATGCTGATGAATTTTTGTGTAATGCCATGTTGATGAATTTTTGTGTAATGCCATGGTGAATTTTTGTGGAATGTCATGTGGAATGTCATTCAGAATGTTTTGATATATTTTTTTTATCACAATTTACTTTGATATATCAATTACATGATAAAATCTGATAAAACGTCATATTTCTCGTTTTATTATCAAATTTAAGCTGAGTACCAATTGACTGAACTAAATCCATTAATGTTGTTTGAATATGGTATAATAGTAAATATCCTTGAAGTGAAAGGCTGACAGAGAACATATATAACATTGCAGACCATTTAATAAATTTATTTCCTTTAACTCGATCCTTCTGCTGATTTTATTTTCTTATTTTTTGTATAATAAAGTTATGATTTATAGAGCTTTTCTAAATTAATCTATTACTGTATATAATACAATTCTGTCCTTATATTATTGTTAAATCATGTTAGCCTATAATTTCAGCAGCATAGCTATGTAGAGATAAATAACAGTTTGTTGAATCCTAACGTAAGTTCATCAAGTTAAAATCTACAGTTGTTATGTTTGTTTCTCCAATTAGAACTGAATTAAGTCCTGATCGTTTAGAGATACATGGACAAGATAAACAGCTGATCAAAACTTCAGATCCTGGCAAAATACTTGTTTTTTTTATTCAGGATTTTATTGAAAAACTCCGGCACACAGAGTGTAACATAAACAAACATATAATCCAATACTAAAATAACAACATTCTTGCTTTTCAAAGAAGGAAAAATCAGTAATGTTTTCCTGTTATGAATGTCTTAATTTGTAGACTAAGATAATTTAATCAAAAACCGATTGTGATCCATCTAATTAAAGATTGATTTAGATTCAATCTAAGGCCTATCATGATCTTTTTGTTAAGACCAACTGTGACCTATCACTATTTAACTGATCATGACCCACTAAATTTAAGGCCAGTTATGATCCATCTAAAATAAGACCAATCATGATCAATTTAATATAACAACAATCATGATCAATTTAATATAACACCAATCATGATCAATTTAACATAAGACCAATCATGATCAACTTAATATAACACCGATCATTATCAATTTAATATAAGACCAATCATGATCAATTTAATATAAGACCAATCATGATCCATTTAATATAAGACCAATTGTTATCCATTTAACATAAGACCAATCATGATCCATTTAATATCAGACCAATCATGATCCATTTAATATAAGACCAATCATGATCCATAAAACATATGACCAATCATGATCCATTAATATAAGCCCAATCATGATCCATTTAACATGAGACCAATCATGATCCATTTAATATAAGACTAATCATGATCCATTTAACATAAAACCAATCATGATTCATTTAATATAAAAACAAATCATGATCCATTTAATATAAGACCAATCATGATTCATTTAATATAAGACTAATCATAATCCATTTAATATAAGACCAATCATGATCCATTTAATATAAGACCAATCATGATCCATTTAATATAAGACCAATCAATTTTGATCTACTGTTATTTAATCTAAGATTAATCATGATTCATTTAATTAAATACTAATCATGATCTATATAATCTAACACTGATTACATCTAGACTGATTGCAATCCATTAGATCTTGTACTAATCATGATCTATTAAGCCATTCATTAAGGTCAATCAATGATTTGTTGAGTTCTGTGTTAAACTGATACTTTTAGATCTATGTCAACCTGAAATGTTAGATTAATATACCCATAGATCTGTGTAAAATTTCATAGGTTACATAGTTGACAGATCAGTGTGGGATTTTATGAATCTTATGTACAATTTACAAATCAGTGTGGGATTTTATGAATCTTATGCACAATCATATATCAGTGTGGGATTTTCTGAATCTTGAGTAGAATTCATAGATCAGCGTGGGATTTTATGATTCTTGTGTACAATTCATAGATCAGCATGGAATTTTCTGAATCTTGTGTACAATTCATTGATCAGTGTGGGATTTTCTGAATCTTGTGTACAATTTATTGATCAGTATGGGATTTTATGAATCTTATGTACAATTTACAGATCAGTGTGGGATTTATGAATCTTGTGTACAATTCATAGATCAGTATGGGATTTTATGAATCTTATGTACAATTCATAGATCAATATGGGATTTTCTGAATCTTATGTACAATTCATTGATCAGTATGGGATTTTCTGAATCTTATGTACAATTTACAGATCAGTATGGGATTTATTGAATCTTGTGTACAATTCATAGATCAGTATGGGATTTTCTGAATCTTGTGTACAATTCATAGATCAGTGTGGGATTTTCTGAATCTTGTGTACAATTTAAAGATCAGTTTGGGATTTTATGAATCATGTATAAAATTTAAAGATCAGTGAGTTATTTTTGGAATCTTGTGTACAATTTAAAGATCAGTGCATTATTTTCTTAATCATATGTACAATTTAAAGATCAGTGCATTATTTTCTGAATCATATGCACAATTTAAAGATCAGTGCATTATTTTTAGAATCTTGTGTACAATTTAAAGATCAATGCATTATTCTCTGAATCATATGTACAATTTAAAGATCAGTGCATTATTTTCTGAATCATATGTACAATTTAAAGATCAGTGCATTATTTTCTGAATCATATGTACAATTTAAAGATCAGTGCATTATTTTTAGAATCTTGTGTACAATTTAAAGATCAGTGCATTATTTTTAGAATCTTGTGTACAATTTAAAGATCAGTGCATTATTTTCTGAATCATATGTACAATTTAAAGATCAGTGCATTATTTTCTTAATCATATGTACAATTTAAAGATCAGTGCATTATTTTTAGAATCTTGTGTACAATTTAAAGATCAGTGCATTATTTTCTGAATCATATGTACAATTTAAAGATCAGTGCATTAGTTTCTGAATCATATGTACAATTTAAAGATCAGTGCATTATTTTTAGAATCTTGTGTACAATTTAAAGATCAGTGCATTATTTTCTGAATCATATGTACAATTTAAAGATCAGTGCATTATTTTCTGAATCATATGTACAATTTAAAGATCAGTGCATTATTTTTAGAATCTTGTGTACAATTTAAAGATCAGTGCATTATTTTCTGAATCATATGTACAATTTAAAGATCAGTGCATTATTTTCTGAATCATATGTACAATTTAAAGATCAGTGCATTATTTTCTTAATCATATGTACAATTTAAAGATCAGTACATTATTTTCTGAATCATATGTACAATTTAAAGATCAGTGCATTATTTTCTGAATCATATGTACAATTTAAAGATCAGTACATTATTTTCTGAATCATATGCACAATTTAAAGATCAGTGCATTATTTTCTGAATCATATGTACAATTCAAAGATCAGTGCATTATTTTCTGAATCATATGTACAATTTAAAGATCAGTGCATTATTTTCTGAATCATATGTACAATTTAAAGATCAGTGCATTATTTTCTGAATCATATGTACAATTTAAAGATCAGTGCATTAGTTTCTGAATCATATGTACAATTTAAAGATCAGTGCATTATTTTCTGAATCATATGTACAATTTAAAGATCAGTGCATTATTTTCTGAATCATATGTACAATTTAAAGATCAGTGCATTATTTTCTGAATCATATGTACAATTTAAAGATCAGTGCATTATTTTCTGAATCATATGCACAATTTAAAGATCAGTGCATTATTTTTAGAATCTTGTGTACAATTTAAAGATCAATGCATTATTCTCTGAATCATATGTACAATTTAAAGATCAGTGCATTATTTTCTGAATCATATGTACAATTTAAAGATCAGTGCATTATTTTCTGAATCATGTGTATAATTTAAAGATCAGCGTGTTATTTTCTGATTGATTCTTGTGTACAATTTAATGATCAGCCTGTTATTTTCTGATTCTTGTGTACAATTTAATGATCAGCCTGTTATTTTCTGATTCTTGTGTACAATTTAATGATCAGCCTGTTATTTTCTGATTCTTGTGTACAATTTAATGATCAGTGTGTTATTTTCTGAATCATGTATAGAATTTAAAGATCAGTGAGTTATTTTTGGAATTTTGTGTACAATTTAAAGATCAGTGCATTATTTTCTGAATCATGGGTACAATTTAAAGATCTGTGTGTGATTTTCCAAGATACAGTAAGTTTAGAATTGCCATTTTATTTCATAGTGTTTGGCACAATGAACACAATTCAGTCATTTATGGTAAATCTAAGGAAAAGAATATTAATACCATAATCTAAATCTGACAAATGATAATTTGACACATTATAACATTAAGCATGATTTGATTTCTCTCTGACCACCATAGTGCTATGGCTATAATCATCCTTAATATTATCAAGTTTTACAGCCTAATCCTCTAAGCCTATAACTAATGGATCTCATTGTCCACCTACTGGTCACACAAATTACTCACTTAACACAATTGATGACCATAACAATAAAAGGAAATCATTTTTTCCCCATTAACTGATGGCAAACTTGTCCTTAAATTGTCAAAATGATTTACTAGCTGTAAAGCATAAGGGATACATTAGTCAGCCATTATCAGGATAGTCTTTACAAAACAAAGATGTCTGGTTGTACATTCAGTGACCACTCAAAATTACATTATACCTAATAAAAACATGCTGATAAATCATGACTTGTCTATAAGGTTCCACTAATCTTAAGATTTCTTGTCCTTAAAAAAGTGAAATACAAATTCCCATTCTTCTAGATAAAGGGACATAACTTAGGAATCATAATTGACAAAATAGCTAAATTGGAACCTGATCTGTGTATTGTGGATGCCAACATTGTGTAAAAATTACAAAATGTTTGGACAAGGGAAACTGAAGTTGGAGCATGAAAACCACAAATTTGCCATTTTTCAATTTCTTTAGGGACATCTTTTTAAATTTAGGCCCAATAACCAAAATCAAACATGACTTGTGTATTGTAGTTAAAACACTGTTTAAGAAATATTAAATATTTTGCTGAACAAGAACTGAAGTCATTGAGTGGAAATCTGAGAAATTTGTACTTTTCTGCAAATCAAGATGCATAACTCCAAACAGAAAAAGGGTTCAAATTCAAAATCAAGCTTGTTCTGTCTTTTATGGTCTCTGACCTTGTGTTTACATTAAAAAAAATCTGCTGCAGGGAAATTTGAGTTGTTGAATGGAATGCTAAATGCCTGTTCTCATAAACAGTAACTCTAATCAGGAACAACTTCCCTTGTTACCACAAAGAGAGAATATCCCCCTCAACTTTTTTTGCGGGGTATAAGATCGTGTCTCATATTATAACGACTAACTTATGATGTGCGTAGTACCTAATACCATAAACAGTATAAAGACTGACATTAAAATAGGAGTTATTTATCCTGAGGGTTCATTAAGATGTTTTTCTGTCACAGTCGTAGAAGACGTTAACATGTAATTCCGTGTAATTAACAGATTCTTCCCCTAACAAGATAAATCAGTCTGACAACATTTTATTATTTATTATTGTTTTAAACTGTGTTCATAACTAACTTTTTTTTAACTTGATCTCGCTGTGATACAGTTGAAAAATTGCTGAGTTGGCGTTGAACAACAATGATCACCCTACTTTGGTGTTGAACAACAATGATCACCCTAACTGCTTATTCTTATTATTCTTAAAATGTCCTAAACATTGATACATGTAGATCTAAATAATAAACATGGAGCAGTCTCATGACGTGTTGTTGTTAAACAGTATCTTCCACTTTTAAATTTTTTAAATTTTTTAAAACTTGAATTTTATTTGTATTACCTGAATTGATATTCATTATCAACTTGACCCCATTATAAGACACCCTCAACAGTTGATCTCAAATTTACTCATTTAATTCAAATTTTACAAAGTTGATTGGAATGGAATGAGGAAGTAAATAACAAAAATGGATGAATGTGTCCATATTATAGGTCACTGGTGCCTTCACTTTCAGCTATTAATAAACAGGAGCATAACTTTGGAATAACAAAATAAATGATAACCATATATCTGTGTATTGTAGTAACAAAGGGTCAACATCTTTCAATATTTTGTGTGTGTCACAATACTCAATGTTTATTTCTACTTCTACCAAATACTGACCACCTTCAAAAGATTGAAGATTATAATGTCAGAGGTTGCATATGACTATTGAAAAAGGTTTAAAACTATTTACAGGCTTTATACATTAGTATTTTGATATAGGAGACAGCAGTCTTTATTAGTCAGAGCGACTCATAACTAGGGCTGTCACAGTCAGTTCCAGTCAGATATAGTAAGGGACCGACCATTTAACTTGCGCGAAGTTCTAACTCTCGTGTTGTCCGGAAATTATGGTTTTTTGTTTTGTTCAAAAAAAAATTTCCGGACAACACGAGAGTTAGAACTTCGCACAAATTTTTTTCCCGGAATATAACATTAGGCTATGGCAAAAACTCTGAATCAGATCATTTTTCTTTTCCTCCACCAAAATCAGAATATTTTTTTCAGCAACATTGGGAATCAGAATATTATTTTTTAGAAAAAACCATAACCCCCCCTCCCCCCCCCCCCTGGAAGTTAAATGGTCTGTCCCTAAGAGGTAAAAATGATCTTTGTTGAGTCTTACAAGGAGGGATAATAAAATATGAGGATTGCACGTGGCATGATTGTCTCAAATGTCTTTTTCAGTTACAGCTACATTTTCATTTTCTATTTTATAGACCAGGACAAGTCCAGCAACTTTACACCTGTTTTCAAGACTACGCCAGTTCAAGTGTTGTAACATGTCACCCAACACTAGATGTGTTTCACTGTCTGTTGGTGATCATAATGGCAGCCCTGCATTGAACCATTTCCAGTTGATCAATTTCACCTTTATAATAGGTGTTTAAAGACAGAACAAGAACACTCTAGTGATGGTTTAATTAGATACTTAATTATAGGTCTATAGGCTTGTCTCTTTACAGAGGCTGAACTGATGTTAAGTATTCAATGTAGAAAGTGATGGTTTAATTAGATATTTATAGACTTGTCTCTTTACAGAGGTAGAACTGATGTTAAGTATTCAATGTAGAAAGTGATGGTTTAATTAGATATTTATAGACTTGTCTCTTTACAGAGGTAGAACTGATGTTAAGTATTCAATGTAGAAAGTGATGGTCTAATTAGATATTTATAGACTTGTCTCTTTACAGAGGTAGAACTGATGTTAAGTATTCAATGTAGAAAGTGATGGTCTAATTAGATATTTATAGACTTGTCTCTTTACAGAGGTAGAACTGATGTTAAGTATTCAATGTAGAAAGTGATGGTTTAATTAGATATTTATAGACTGGTCTCTTTACAGAGGTAGAACTGATGTTAAGTATTCAATGTAGAAAGTGATGGTCTAATTAGATATTTATAGACTTGTCTCTTTACAGAGGTAGAACTGATGTTAAGTATTCAATGTAGAAAGTGATGGTCTAATTAGATATTTATAGACTTGTCTCTTTACAGAGGTAGAACTGATGTTAAGTATTCAATGTAGAAAGTGATGGTCTAATTAGATATTTATAGACTTGTCTCTTTACAGAGGTAGAACTGATGTTAAGTATTCAATGTAGAAAGTGATGGTCTAATTAGATATTTATAGACTTGTCTCTTTACAGAGGTAGAACTGATGTTAAGTATTCAATGTAGAAAGTGATGGTCTAATTAGATATTTATAGACTTGTCTCTTTAGAGAGGTAGAACTGATGTTAAGTATTCAATGTAGAAAGTGATGGTCTAATTAGATATTTATAGACTTGTCTCTTTACAGAGGTAGAACTGATGTTAAGTATTCAATGTAGAAAGTGATGGTCTAATTAGATATTTATAGACTTCTCTCTTTACAGAGGTAGAACTGATGTTAAGTATTCAATGTAGAAAGTGATGGTCTAATTAGATATTTATAGACTTGTCTCTTTAGAGAGGTAGAACTGATGTTAAGTATTCAATGTAGAAAGTGATGGTCTAATTAGATATTTATAGACTTGTCTCTTTACAGAGGTAGAACTGATGTTAAGTATTCAATGTAGAAAGTGATGGTCTAATTAGATATTTATAGACTTCTCTCTTTACAGAGGTAGAACTGATGTTAAGTATTCAATGTAGAAAGTGATGGTCTAATTAGATATTTATAGACTTCTCTCTTTACAGAGGTAGAACTGATGTTAAGTATTCAATGTAGAAAGTGATGGTCTAATTAGATATTTATAGACTTGTCTCTTTACAGAGGTAGAACTGATGTTAAGTATTCAATGTAGAAAGTGATGGTCTAATTAGATATTTATAGACTTGTCTCTTTACAGAGGTAGAACTGATGTTAAGTATTCAATGTAGAAAGTGATGGTCTAATTAGATATTTATAGGCTTGTCTCTTTACAGAGGTAGAACTAATGTTAAGATTCAATGTAGAAAGTGATGGTCTAATTAGATATTTATAGACTTGTCTCTTTAGAGAGGTAGAACTGATGTTAAGTATTCAATGTAGAAAGTGATGGTCTAATTAGATATTTATAGACTTGTCTCTTTACAGAGGTAGAACTAATGTTAAGATTCAATGTAGAAAGTGATGGTCTAATTAGATATTTATAGACTTGTCTCTTTAGAGAGGTAGAACTGATGTTAAGTATTCAATGTAGAAAGTGATGGTCTAATTAGATATTTATAGACTTGTCTCTTTACAGAGGTAGAACTGATGTTAAGTATTCAATGTAGAAAGTGATGGTCTAATTAGATATTTATAGACTTCTCTCTTTACAGAGGTAGAACTGATGTTAAGTATTCAATGTAGAAAGTGATGGTCTAATTAGATATTTATAGACTTGTCTCTTTACAGAGGTAGAACTAATGTTAAGATTCAATGTAGAAAGTGATGGTCTAATTAGATATTTATAGACTTGTCTCTTTACAGAGGTAGAACTGATGTTAAGTATTCAATGTAGAAAGTGATGGTCTAATTAGATATTTATAGACTTGTCTCTTTACAGAGGTAGAACTAATGTTAAGTATTCAATGTAGAAAGTGATGGTCTAATTAGATATTTATAGACTTGTCTCTTTACAGAGGTAGAACTGATGTTAAGTATTCAATGTAGAAAGTGATGGTTTAATTAGATATTTATAGACTTGTCTCTTTACAGAGGCTGAACTGATGTTAAGTATTCAATGTAGAAAGTGATGGTCTAATTAGATATTTATAGACTTGTCTCTTTACAGAGGTAGAACTAATGTTAAGTATTCAATGTAGAAAGTGATGGTCTAATTAGATATTTATAGACTTGTCTCTTTACAGAGGTAGAACTGATGTTAAGTATTCAATGTAGAAAGTGATGGTCTAATTAGATATTTATAGACTTGTCTCTTTACAGAGGTAGAACTGATGTTAAGTATTCAATGTAGAAAGTGATGGTCTAATTAGATATTTATAGACTTGTCTCTTTACAGAGGTAGAACTGATGTTAAGTATTCAATGTAGAAAGTGATGGTCTAATTAGATATTTATAGACTTGTCTCTTTACAGAGGTAGAACTGATGTTAAGTATTCAATGTAGAAAGTGATGGTCTAATTAGATATTTATAGACTTGTCTCTTTACAGAGGTAGAACTGATGTTAAGTATTCAATGTAGAAAGTGATGGTCTAATTAGATATTTATAGACTTGTCTCTTTACAGAGGTAGAACTGATGTTAAGTATTCAATGTAGAAAGTGATGGTCTAATTAGATATTTATAGACTTGTCTCTTTACAGAGGTAGAACTGATGTTAAGTATTCAATGTAGAAAGTGATGGTCTAATTAGATATTTATAGACTTGTCTCTTTACAGAGGTAGAACTGATGTAAAGTATTCAATGTAGAAAGTGATGGTTTAATTAGATATTTATAGACTTGTCTCTTTACAGAGGTTGAACTAATGTTAAGTATTCAATGTAGAAAGTGATGGTCTAATTAGATATTTATAGACTTGTCTCTTTACAGAGGTAGAACTGATGTTAAGATTCAATGTAGAAAGTGATGGTCTAATTAGATATTTATAGACTTGTCTCTTTACAGAGGTAGAACTGATGTTAAGTATTCAATGTAGAAAGTGATGGTCTAATTAGATATTTATAGACTTGTCTCTTTACAGAGGTAGAACTGATGTTAAGATTCAATGTAGAAAGTGATGGTCTAATTAGATATTTATAGACTTGTCTCTTTACAGAGGTAGAACTGATGTTAAGTATTCAATGTAGAAAGTGATGGTCTAATTAGAAATTTATAGGTTTGTCACTTTACAGAGGTAGAACTGATGTTAAGTATTCAATGTAGAAAGTGATGGTCTAATTAGATATTTATAGACTTGTCTCTTTACAGAGGTAGAACTGATGTTAAGATTCAATGTAGAAAGTGATGGTCTAATTAGATATTTATAGACTTGTCTCTTTACAGAGGTAGAACTGATGTTAAGTATTCAATGTAGAAAGTGATGGTCTAATTAGATATTTATAGACTTGTCTCTTTACAGAGGTAGAACTGATGTTAAGTATTCAATGTAGAAAGTGATGGTCTAATTAGATATTTATAGACTTGTCTCTTTAGAGAGGTAGAACTGATGTTAAGTATTCAATGTAGAAAGTGATGGTCTAATTAGATATTTATAGACTTGTCTCTTTACAGAGGTAGAACTGATGTTAAGTATTCAATGTAGAAAGTGATGGTCTAATTAGATATTTATAGACTTGTCTCTTTACAGAGGTAGAACTGATGTTAAGTATTCAATGTAGAAAGTGATGGTCTAATTATATATTTATAGACTTGTCTCTTTACAGAGGTAGAACTGATGTTAAGTATTCAATGTAGAAAGTGATGGTCTAATTAGATATTTATAGACTTGTCTCTTTAGAGAGGTAGAACTGATGTTAAGTATTCAATGTAGAAAGTGATGGTCTAATTAGATATTTATAGACTTGTCTCTTTACAGAGGTAGAACTGATGTTAAGTATTCAATGTAGAAAGTGATGGTCTAATTAGATATTAATAGACTGGTCTCTTTACAGAGGTAGAACTGATGTTAAGTATTCAATGTAGAAAGTGATGGTCTAATTAGATATTAATAGACTTGTCTCTTTACAGAGGTAGAACTGATGTTAAGTATTCAATGTAGAAAGTGATGGTCTAATTAGATATTTATAGACTTGTCTCTTTACAGAGGTAGAACTGATGTTAAGTATTCAATGTAGAAAGTGATGGTCTAATTAGATATTTATAGACTTGTCTCTTTACAGAGGTAGAACTGATGTTAAGTATTCAATGTAGAAAGTGATGGTCTAATTAGATATTTATAGACTTGTCTCTTTACAGAGGTTGAACTGATGTTAAGTATTCAATGTAGAAAGTGATGGTCTAATTAGATATTTATAGACTTGTCTCTTTACAGAGGTAGAACTGATGTTAAGTATTCAATGTAGAAAGTGATGGTCTAATTAGATATTTATAGACTTGTCTCTTTACAGAGGTTGAACTGATGTTAAGTATTCAATGTAGAAAGTGATGGTCTAATTAGATATTTATAGACTTGTCTCTTTACAGAGGTAGAACTGATGTTAAGTATTCAATGTAGAAAGTGATGGTCTAATTAGATATTTATAGACTTGTCTCTTTACAGAGGTAGAACTGATGTTAAGTATTCAATGTAGAAAGTGATGGTCTAATTAGATATTAATAGACTGGTCTCTTTACAGAGGTAGAACTGATGTTAAGTATTCAATGTAGAAAGTGATGGTCTAATTAGATATTAATAGACTTGTCTCTTTACAGAGGTAGAACTGATGTTAAGTATTCAATGTAGAAAGTGATGGTCTTAATTAGATATTTATAGACTTGTCTCTTTACAGAGGTAGAACTGATGTTAAGTATTCAATGTAGAAAGTGATGGTCTAATTAGATATTTATAGACTTGTCTCTTTACAGAGGTAGAACTGATGTTAAGTATTCAATGTAGAAAGTGATGGTCTAATTAGATATTTATAGACTTGTCTCTTTACAGAGGTAGAACTGATGTTAAGTATTCAATGTAGAAAGTGATGGTCTAATTAGATATTTATAGACTTGTCTCTTTACAGAGGTAGAACTGATGTTAAGTATTCAATGTAGAAAGTGATGGTCTAATTAGATATTTATAGACTTGTCTCTTTACAGAGGTAGAACTGATGTTAAGTATTCAATGTAGAAAGTGATGGTCTAATTAGATATTTATAGACTTGTCTCTTTACAGAGGTAGAACTGATGTTAAGTATTCAATGTAGAAAGTGATGGTCTAATTAGATATTTATAGACTTGTCTCTTTACAGAGGTTGAACTGATGTTAAGTATTCAATGTAGAAAGTGATGGTCTAATTAGATATTTATAGACTTGTCTCTTTACAGAGGTAGAACTGATGTTAAGATTCAATGTAGAAAGTGATGGTCTAATTAGATATTTATAGACTTGTCTCTTTACAGAGGTAGAACTGATGTTAAGTATTCAATGTAGAAAGTGATGGTCTAATTAGATATTTATAGACTTGTCTCTTTACAGAGGTAGAACTGATGTTAAGTATTCAATGTAGAAAGTGATGGTCTAATTAGATATTTATAGACTTGTCTCTTTACAGAGGTAGAACTAATGTTAAGTATTCAATGTAGAAAGTGATGGTCTAATTAGATATTTATAGACTGGTCTCTTTACAGAGGTAGAACTGATGTTAAGTATTCAATGTAGAAAGTGATGGTCTAATTAGATATTTATAGACTTGTCTCTTTACAGAGGTAGAACTGATGTTAAGTATTCAATGTAGAAAGTGATGGTCTAATTAGATATTTATAGACTTGTCTCTTTACAGAGGTAGAACTGATGTTAAGTATTCAATGTAGAAAGTGATGGTCTAATTAGATATTTATAGACTTGTCTCTTTACAGAGGTAGAACTGATGTTAAGTATTCAATGTAGAAAGTGATGGTCTAATTAGATATTTATAGACTTGTCTCTTTACAGAGGTAGAACTGATGTTAAGTATTCAATGTAGAAAGTGATGGTCTAATTAGATATTTATAGACTTGTCTCTTTACAGAGGTAGAACTGATGTTAAGTATTCAATGTAGAAAGTGATGGTCTAATTAGATATTTATAGACTTGTCTCTTTACAGAGGTAGAACTGATGTTAAGATTCAATGTAGAAAGTGATGGTCTAATTAGATATTTATAGACTTGTCTCTTTACAGAGGTAGAACTGATGTTAAGTATTCAATGTAGAAAGTGATGGTCTAATTAGATATTTATAGACTTGTCTCTTTACAGAGGTAGAACTGATGTTAAGTATTCAATGTAGAAAGTGATGGTCTAATTAGATATTTATAGACTTGTCTCTTTACAGAGGTAGAACTGATGTTAAGTATTCAATGTAGAAAGTGATGGTCTAATTAGATATTTATAGACTTGTCTCTTTACAGAGGTAGAACTGATGTTAAGTATTCAATGTAGAAAGTGATGGTCTAATTAGATATTTATAGACTTGTCTCTTTACAGAGGTAGAACTGATGTTAAGTATTCAATGTAGAAAGTGATGGTCTAATTAGATATTTATAGACTTGTCTCTTTACAGAGGTAGAACTAATGTTAAGTATTCAATGTAGAAAGTGATGGTCTAATTAGATATTTATAGACTTGTCTCTTTACAGAGGTAGAACTAATGTTAAGTATTCAATGTAGAAAGTGATGGTCTAATTAGATATTTATAGACTTGTCTCTTTACAGAGGTAGAACTGATGTTAAGTATTCAATGTAGAAAGTGATGGTCTAATTAGATATTTATAGACTTGTCTCTTTACAGAGGTAGAACTGATGTTAAGTATTCAATGTAGAAAGTGATGGTCTAATTAGATATTTATAGACTTGTCTCTTTACAGAGGTAGAACTAATGTTAAGTATTCAATGTAGAAAGTGATGGTCTAATTAGATATTTATAGACTTGTCTCTTTACAGAGGTAGAACTGATGTTAAGTATTCAATGTAGAAAGTGATGGTCTAATTAGATATTTATAGACTTGTCTCTTTACAGAGGTAGAACTGATGTTAAGTATTCAATGTAGAAAGTGATGGTCTAATTAGATATTTATAGACTTGTCTCTTTACAGAGGTAGAACTGATGTTAAGTATTCAATGTAGAAAGTGATGGTCTAATTAGATATTTATAGACTTGTCTCTTTACAGAGGTAGAACTGATGTTAAGTATTCAATGTAGAAAGTGATGGTCTAATTAGATATTTATAGACTTGTCTCTTTACAGAGGTAGAACTGATGTTAAGTATTCAATGTAGAAAGTGATGGTCTAATTAGATATTTATAGACTTGTCTCTTTACAGAGGTAGAACTAATGTTAAGTATTCAATGTAGAAAGCCAAGCATTTTATTTATTGCCTCTCATGCAAACATTATTGACATGGTTTTTCCATTTTAAATCTTGTTCGATTGTTAAATAAAGATATTTAGCTTTCTCTGATCACTTGATTGTGGAGAACCATAGAGGATGTAGGTAAATTTGATTGAATATTTATTTTGAGTGACAGATGAAAAGCCATATTCCATTTTCCTTCCAATTTTGCAAGTTTATCAAGAGCTTGTTGTAAATGCTTGGTATCAATAGTGTATTCTATAGCTAAGTATGCAATGGTGTCATCTGTAAAAAGTTGTATGGCAGAGATTAGACATATTGGTATATTGTTTGTAATGTATAAATTTTTTTTTAACATTACATATGAATATGTCCCATATTAAAATCCAGGTGAAAACATGGCTGGGAGGAAAATCTGACATACTTATAGAGCTAAATCTAGCAAATACTGAATTTATTACCAACATAAATGATTATTTCATGTAATGGAATATTAAATTTGTGATATTATTCACAAAACATTATATCCATTGCTGTGAGTGGTCTGATAGCTTGCCAGCCCTAGTTGAAGGGAGGGGAGGGGGATTAAAAAAAAGTATAATCCTAAAATAAAAAGTAAAAAAATAGAAAGGTCTTTAGTGATGAATGGGGAAAACAAGAAGGAAAATGGCAAAATTTATAAGATACTTTTAGGTTAAAGAAGAAATTATGAATCTTATCCAGCTAATATCAGGATTAGCAACATAATTCTAAACTTGATAATTGTCACATTCTGTTCAAGTAAAAACATAATGTAAAATTGTTTATACCACATGTATAGTGTTTTTGTATGCAATTGTATAACAAATTAAAATGTGCAAAAATAGAAAATAGCAACAACAAAAATCTTTTTGTGTGGATGACAATATTCAAAATTTGTAAAAAAAAATAATTACAAAATCAAACCCCAAACATACATCCATACCCCCCAATAAAAAATCAGAAAACCTACCTCCTTGGTACAAACATATTTTCACTGTCCTCCATTAGGTAGGTAAAAAGTTTTGGAAAGAGTACCAGATCTGGAAACCAGTCAAACAAACAACAGACATATGTAACATCTGTATACACAACAAACAACATTGTAGAAAAATGTGTACATTTTTGTTTTACTTTGTCATTGTATGTGTACAAACATTAACTACAGGATGAAAATAAAACTTCAAAGAGACACTTTCCCTTATCTGAAAATTCTGAAAAATTGCTGATTCAAATGACTTTTCTTTTCTTATCTTTAAATGGTAATGTTCCCATGATGGTCTGGTTTTTATACATGATGTAATATAATTTAATTATAGTCAATATTTTAGAGGAAACAAATTAAATTAATTGGTCAATATTTTAATAAATCAAATTCTTAATTGAAATCAGATGATTTGGTATGAAATCACACGATACTTGTAACAAAAATTGATCATGTTTGGGAAGAAATTGTAACATATTTACAAAAATACCTTGATCTTTTATTAAATTATGGAATCATAAAATTTCCATATATTCAATACTCATAAAATTTCCATAGAGTCAAAACTCATAAAACTTCCATAAAATGTATATTTTTGTAGTTAAATCTATGATCAAACTTCCCTTAAAATCTACAGAACAAGATTTATTTCTCATGTGAATATTTAATGCAGTTTTATATTGGCAATATGAAGAAAGCAGATTTCCAAAGAGTGTTTATTCTCCTAAACCAAAGATTTTAATGCACTCAAGATTGTTTATGCAAGTTGCATTCAGCTGTAAGCAACTAATTTTCTAAGTGTAATTTTGTAATTTAATGAGCTTGGTGCTTTAAGACATTATAACTTCTATTGTATTCAGAGTTAAGATGGCCATTTTAAGACTGTTATTTTATTAGTACAGTATTCTCTGTAAAGGGCTATAGTAGGGTAGTAGGGTAGTAGGGTAGTAGGGTAGCAGGGTAGTAGGGTAGCAGGGTAGTAGGGTGGTAGGGTAGCAGGGTAGCAGGGTAGTAGGGTAGTAGGGTAGCAGGGTAGTAGGGTAGTAGGGTAGCAGGGTAGCAGGGTAGTAGGGTAGTAGGGTAGCAGGGTATCGATTTTTACTGATTTGCCTTAATAGTATGACATACGGCTAAATTATATATTTTTGGAAAGAGCAGAATGTGACTCGTCGAAATATCGATGTCGTCGTTATCTAGTGTGGTCACGTTATGAGATAATTTGGGTCAAAGGTCAAACCCATATTTTAAAAAAAAAAAATTATCAGACTTTAGCAATATCTTTTTTGCGTACATTTTTCATTATTTTTATACAAAAACAGCAGAAGTGGTTGAGAAATGATCAAGGTCTATAACCCCATGTAATTTTACACTTTAATTTGTATTTTACGGGTGTCAAGGTACCATAACCGCGGAAAGGTAAACAAATCATTATTTTTCAATACTAAAAGTTAGGAGTGACCTTGACCTTATTCTTTATCGGTTTTTTATTATTTTATGTTTGAATCGTATACAATATATGCTGAAATTATTTTTTAAAGCATAGCATTCCCCTTTCCTGAACTCATTTCTATCTTGAGCTGCAAGTTTTTGCCTTATAAAAAACAGTTTAAAAAAAAGAAGACTACATCAAGTACTGAACAAGCGGGAAACTTAGTTGATAAACATTGGATGAAAATAATTTAATGGAAAATAATTCCATGGAACTGGAATGTATGATATTAAAGTATTAAACAATAAATGTAAAATGGGGGGGGGGGGGGGGGGGAGGTGACGTTGGTCCACAACAATGTTTTGTGAAAGATTTGTTATGAGTGGTAAATCTGGTTTGTAAGAAGGAAGACTCAGTCTCTTGTTGGCTTAAAGCCCACCAACCACATCAAGGTCAGAGACCAATTGGCAGATGCTTTTTTTTTTGGTTTTATTAAGTTGTTTTTTTTTGTTTTTTTGGTAAAGACTTCACTTAACAATTTCATTCCTGTACATCTAACTGTAATAAGTCCACATCATCGTCGTCTATGCTTTTATTTCTGGACATTTGTGTGTTCGAATTGCAACATATTTCACCTGCTTGACACGGACAAAGGTCGGTGCAAGACAACCCTTGCTCAAAACACACATAACCACTTGAACAGACTGCTTTACCTTTACAAGTGCAAATAAGATCTTGTAAAAAGTCAGATGACATTTGACCTTGAAAGTAGACAGGAAGGAGTGATCCGTCTTTTTTCCCAACCAAACTGCAAAGGACTCTTAGGAGGTACCAGGGGTACGAGTGAGCAAATACTTAGTTATGCACCCAGAGTGATACACCGCCTTGTCTATAAAAGTTGCATTACTCAATAACCCAGACATTTTGTAGTCATTCTGTCTTTTTGCTGCGTCTTTCACATTTTGAATGCGTTTGGCAGTTTTGATTTTGGAGTTTTCTGTCTTTTTTAAAAGTCTGTTTTCCACAGAATATGCACAGTACAATGTCTGTAGACGTGTCATCGGTTTGTTCGTTCAACAAGGGAACCTGTGATGTGTCTGGTTTATGATCAGAGCCCGCCGACTCAACCTTGAAGAAACCGCAATTTCGTCTACTTGTGTACGTCTTATAGCAAGACCTGTGGTACAGCATACTTGTATCATCACTCCTAAGATTATCAATATCAGAAACAGAATGTACTACTCTAAAAAACACACATGCTTCCATTGCTTCTATGAGGCTATTTTTACTAACATTTCTCATTTTAATAAGTAACTCAGGGATAGAGACCTGGCATATAATACATTTGTCCCATTCAACTTCATTCCTACTTTTTTTAGGACTAGAAGGGCAAAGCTTAAGCAGGCTGCCAAATTGTGACATTTCCCGGATCAAAAACATGTCCTACGAACTTGTTCTGTAAACTACAGATTAGTGTTCACGAAAATACAAAAATATAAAAAATAGCGTAATTTAACTACATAGTTGTTCGCTCATTGTATTGAGATAAGTTTATTCTACTAAAAGACACAATCACACACCAAACAGAAGACACAATGTTAAATATACTGTTTCAACATAAATCGAATACCGACACGTGGTAATCCGTGTTTGCCACAGGCTAAATTTGATCAGATTTCACATCTCTTTAATTGCTAATTTCTATTGAATGATAACTTTAAAAATATTGATTTTTGGTACACAGGTGTACTAAGTAATGATGTATTTACTTCTATTTAAAATATTCTAGAATTCCTTCGGAACATTATTCTATACTTGAAAATAGGGTAACATTTTGGTAATATGTAGATACAGGAAAACTTCAAAAAAACAACAAATAAAAAGGTGTTAAGTTTCCCGTTTTTAGTTTTGATGATATAATTAGCATATTGTCTTTGTGTCAAGCACTTTGATTTGATAACTTACAGGTCTTGATGTTCATTTTATTCATGTTGAAATTTTGTTGTAAAATGTACAGTTAGAGGGTGCCTTCAGAAAACGTAAAAAATAAGAAAATGTGACCACGGTAGGTTACGACGACATAAATAAATAAAAACTACAATAATTTTTATGTCAAAATATGAAAAAATTAGCCGTGTGTCATACTATTAACCCACTCGAAAACTAGCGGTCTTTTTAAGCACTCACTACCCTACTACTACATTTTACTCTAATATTGCACTTTCATATCTTCATATAGTTACAGACTTGTACTTTTCACTGGGTTTATGACCTTTGAACATCAGACTCGTGTAACGGGAATGCTCCTCAATCTAATTTAAATAGGAACAGTAGTTCATAACCACCTCTGCTGTGTTAGTGGAGATCTCTTCTTGGGACATTGCTGTGTTAGTGGAGATTTCATCTGGGACATTGCTGTGTTAGTGGAGATCTCATCTGGGACATTGCTGTGTTAGTGGAGATCTCATCTGGGACATTGCTGTGTTAGTGGAGATCTCATCTGGGACATTGCTGTGTTAGTGGAGATCTCATCTGGGACATTGCTGTGTTAGTGGAGATCTCATCTGGGACATTGCTGTGTTAGTGGAGATCTCATCTGGGACATTGCTGTGTTAGTGGAGATCTCATCTGGGACATTGCTGTGTTAGTGGAGATCTCATCTGGGACATTGCTGTGTTAGTGGAGATCTCATCTGGGACATTGCTGTGTTAGTGGAGATCTCATCTGGGACATTGCTGTGTTAGTGGAGATCTCATCTGGGACATTGCTGTGTTAGTGGAGATCTCATCTGGGACATTGCTGTGTTAGTGGAGATCTCATCTGGGACATTGCTGTGTTAGTGGAGATCTCATCTGGGACATTGCTGTGTTAGTGGAGATCTCATCTGGGACATTGCTGTGTTAGTGGAGATCTCATCTGGGACATTGCTGTGTTAGTGGAGATCTCATCTGGGACATTGCTGTGTTAGTGGAGATCTCATCTGGGACATTGCTGTGTTAGTGGAGATCTCATCTGGGACATTGCTGTGTTAGTGGAGATCTCATCTGGGACATTGCTGTGTTAGTGGAGATCTCATCTGGGACATTGCTGTGTTAGTGGAGATCTCATCTGGGACATTGCTGTGTTAGTGGAGATCTCATCTGGGACATTGCTGTGTTAGTGGAGATCTCATCTGGGACATTGCTGTGTTAGTGGAGATCTCATCTGGGACATTGCTGTGTTAGTGGAGATCTCATCTGGGACATTGCTGTGTTAGTGGAGATCTCATCTGGGACATTGCTGTGTTAGTGGAGATCTCATCTGGGACATTGCTGTGTTAGTGGAGATCTCATCTGGGACATTGCTGTGTTAGTGGAGATCTCATCTGGGACATTGCTGTGTTAGTGGAGATCTCATCTGGGACATTGCTGTGTTAGTGGAGATCTCATCTGGGACATTGCTGTGTTAGTGGAGATCTCATCTGGGACATTGCTGTGTTAGTGGAGATCTCATCTGGGACATTGCTGTGTTAGTGGAGATCTCATCTGGGACATTGCTGTGTTAGTGGAGATCTCATCTGGGACATTGCTGTGTTAGTGGAGATCTCATCTGGGACATTGCTGTGTTAGTGGAGATCTCATCTGGGACATTGCTGTGTTAGTGGAGATCTCATCTGGGACATTGCTGTGTTAGTGGAGATCTCATCTGGGACATTGCTGTGTTAGTGGAGATCTCATCTGGGACATTGCTGTGTTAGTGGAGATCTCATCTGGGACATTGCTGTGTTAGTGGAGATCTCATCTGGGACATTGCTGTGTTAGTGGAGATCTCATCTGGGACATTGCTGTGTTAGTGGAGATCTCATCTGGGACATTGCTGTGTTAGTGGAGATCTCATCTGGGACATTGCTGTGTTAGTGGAGATCTCATCTGGGACATTGCTGTGTTAGTGGAGATCTCATCTGGGACATTGCTGTGTTAGTGGAGATCTCATCTGGGACATTGCTGTGTTAGTGGAGATCTCATCTGGGACATTGCTGTGTTAGTGGAGATCTCATCTGGGACATTGCTGTGTTAGTGGAGATCTCATCTGGGACATTGCTGTGTTAGTGGAGATCTCATCTGGGACATTGCTGTGTTAGTGGAGATCTCATCTGGGACATTGCTGTGTTAGTGGAGATCTCATCTGGGACATTGCTGTGTTAGTGGAGATCTCATCTGGGACATTGCTGTGTTAGTGGAGATCTCATCTGGGACATTGCTGTGTTAGTGGAGATCTCATCTGGGACATTGCTGTGTTAGTGGAGATCTCATCTGGGACATTGCTGTGTTAGTGGAGATCTCATCTGGGACATTGCTGTGTTAGTGGAGATCTCATCTGGGACATTGCTGTGTTAGTGGAGATCTCATCTGGGACATTGCTGTGTTAGTGGAGATCTCATCTGGGACATTGCTGTGTTAGTGGAGATCTCATCTGGGACATTGCTGTGTTAGTGGAGATCTCATCTGGGACATTGCTGTGTTAGTGGAGATCTCATCTGGGACATTGCTGTGTTAGTGGAGATCTCATCTGGGACATTGCTGTTTTCAGATGTAAAACATGCTCTACTGTTACACTCACAACTCTTTCTTATGGTATATCTTATTGAACTGATACAGATGAAGATGTGTTCTTCTAATATACCCTGAAGCATATCAGCAACACCAGGCTGTCAGATATAAAATGGACTATCTAAAGACCATTCTACCCATGCTTCACTTGAATTGTCGTAGTAGTTTCAGAATCAAGAAAATATGTAGAATTTCATATTTCACAGAAAAACTCAGAACAGCTCATTAGCATCTAGCTACAGCTTAAATTTCAGCCTATTCCAGCGGAAAAAGCTTTCGGCCATCGGATCAAATTTCTTTTAGTAACAGCGACCCTATTGTTTGAAAGAAGATTAAGATGTGAAAAATCTAACAATGGATGCCAGACACCACATGATGGCTAAAGCTCAATAATTGTAAACTATGGCTCAAATGGCCATTGGCCAAGTAAGCACAGAAAAAACAAAAAGAGAGAAAAAAATAAGACATTGTAGCCTTTAAACAAAACAATATGTTCAAGGTTCTATGCAAATTGTAACTTCGTCAATTTGTTGGTATCTGGTGGCAGAAAATGACAAGTGTCAGCTTTATAGTTATGTCTTCTCAGATTGTTTATTTTTCTATATCATTACAGTATTTGTTCCTTTGATTAAAACAAATACTAAATATTGTTATAACATTCTAATGACCTTTGGAAGCCTGAATGTCAGTAACCTTATTACACTGCAAATGTCTTCTCTTCAAAATATAGATCGTCAGTAGAAACTCATTTATTTTATATAACTATACTCAATAAAATATAGCTTTAGAAGAAAAACATATTTTATTTGTCTTATAAAACTATACAACAAAAACCAGATAACAGCATGATCCAGTAATTTTAATGACATCGTCCATGGCGACACAATAACCATGTGAATTACATTATTTGATTATTCTACTATTCCAGGAAATTACGACCCTTTAGACACGATTAATCTTAAAAGTTGTTCATCCATGCAGCCTTACCACAGATATTGAATGTTTCAATTTGTCGTAAATTCGTCCGGTTTCGTGCAGAGATAAATGAATTGAAAACTTTCTTCCATTTCATGCAGAGATAAATAAATTTCAAAGCGGGAATCAGAAATTAGAAATTATATTTTAATAGGTCAAACGTAATATATCTGATACCTAAATTGTAGAGGCATGCAAAACAGAAGATTTCTTTTCAATAACTGTTTCTTTCTGACATGGGAAATGAATGATATTGTTGAAAAAAATAAATTAAACCACTGAAAGCTGCTATTATATTTGCTCAGCATTTTATTTTAACGCAGAGCAATATCTTCAATTGATTTCGTAGAAATAAATAATTATGAAAATTATAAGTGACATTTGATTTCATGCCTAGTTGTAATTATTTGTTTTGGAAAATCCAAATTCTAACACCTTCTATTTAATAATTACGACTTCAAGAAAAAAAATTAGTCTAACGAGAAACAATAGCTGATTTGTTTTAACCATTCTACTAGCAACAAGAGCTGTATAATTATTGAACAGTTTATTATTTTCTAAGGTAGTCATCAAACAAGTCTTTTAGCATTTTCAGTAAACATTATTGGTTGTAAGACCAGCCCACAACATGGGCAACCCACATATTACTCCTACAAAGGCTGAATTATATCCTGTGTTAATATTGATTGTCAGGTTTTTTTTCAGGAGACCATCCATTAATAATTCTATAAAGTCTCAGTTCAAATTATCTATAATGACGAAGAATATTTAAAAATATTGAACATGCAAATAGTCATACTAACAATACCCTCAGATCGTTTCCTGTTGTTACTGACTGTCATTGAGATCTGTTGTTATCTGTGTTAAATGACTGTCATTGAGATCAGTTGTCATCTGTTTAAACTGTCTGAGGTCAGTTGCATGTAAAATTTGACAAGTGTATGGCTAAGATTGATTTAATTTATTGTGTTTAACGCCATTTTCAGCAATATTTCAGCTATATCATGGCAACCAGTTTTAGTGGTGGAAGAATCCGTAGTACCTGGAGAGAAACACCGATCATGGGCAAGCACCTGGTAAATTTATCACTCGCGGCTGCGAGTCGAGTGCACCCTTTTTTGTAATTTACAAAGCCACGTTTGTATGAGTTGTTAGGTAATCCAACTACCTAACTCATTGAGCCACCTGGGCCCCTGTATGGCTAAGATATGAACAGACATATACATAATATATGTGTACGGCACCATTTTTCTATGTTAAAACTGTTAGATTAGAAAAAAATTGACCAATCACAATCCTGATATTAATATGATGCTGTTCATGTCATATGTAGTTATTGGTGTAAATAAGACTCTGAGCTGTACAGGTGCGTGGACAAACACAAACAAACCAGTATAAAACCAAGAACCACATTTTTACCTGTAACAGCAAATTGTTGTTTCAATTAGTGTCATGATTTCTGAGATCTTTTTTTTATATATTCAGCCAGTCAAACACAATTATCCCCTTGTAATTGTTGGCAGGGCCCGGGTGGCTCAATGAGTTAGGTAGTTGGATTACCTAACAACTCATACAAGCCTATCACCAATACGGCGTGGGTTTGCACCTGGCTTTGTAAATTACAAAAAAGGGTGCAATCGACTCGCAACCACCAGTGATAAAGTTTACCAGTTGTTTGTCCATGGTCGGTGGTTCTCTCCGGGTACTCCGGCTTCTTCCACCACTAAAACTGGCCGCCATGATATAGCTGAAATATTGCTGACAGTGGCATTAAACACCAAAAATCAATCAATTAAAGCAATTGATGGCCATTTTTTGTTTGGAGGATTAGCACAAAATGAGTCATTTATTTTTGGAGTACGGTCATAGATAATTCCTCCTTTTTAACGTAAAGGACTCGCTGGTCCAAAGAGATTTTTTTATTCCAGGCCAATGATATATTATTATGCTTTGATGTAGATAACATGTTGGAACAGATTTAAAACAAGAATCTTTTTTGAAGATCATCTATAAATAATTCATAAAGTTTTAGTTCAAAGTCACAATTGTTTCATTAGAGAAAATTATTTTCATTTTCAACCAATAATAAAACAACATTGTTATTAAGTACCAGATCTATACAAACAAAGCATAATAAACCTTTGATCTTAAACAATGAATACTCAATTTTAATTGGTTGAAATCATGAACTGAACAGTGATCAAAAAGTTTTTTTGCTTGATAAAAGTCAAAAAGAAATATTAAAAGTTGAATATTAGGGGGCTTAGGTCTTTGGTGTTTAACACCACTTTCAACAATATTTCAGTTTTATTGGTGGAGGAAACCGGCGTACCTGGAGAAAACCACCAACCTGCTGCAAGTCACAGACAAACTTTATCACATAATGTTGTATCGAGTACATCTCACCCGAGCGTGATTCGAACTCACAACGTTAGTGGCTATAGGCACTGATTGCATAGGTAGTTGTAAATCAAACTATCATACGATCACGACCACGATGTCCCCTTTAATTAGCAAAAATATATATCACAGTAAAACATAATCTAAATTTGCTATCATTTTAAAGTGGGTGGAAATCTGTGTATTCTGAATCATGTTGCCAATAATTGCTTATTTAGACATTTTTCTTTTTTGATCTCACAGAGTGATATTGTCAGTATCTCACAGAGTAATATTGTCAGTATCTCACAGAGTAATATTGTCAGTATCTCACAGAGTAATGTCAGTATCTCACAGAGTAATATTGTCAGTATCTCACAGAGTAATATTGTCAGTATCTCACAGAGTGATATTGTCAGTATCTCACAGAGTGATATTGTCAGTATCTCACAGAGTAATATTGTCAGTATCTCACAGAGTAATATTGTCAGTATCTCACAGAGTAATATTGTCAGTATCTCACAGTGATATTGTCAGTATCTCACAGAGTAATATTGTCAGTATCTCACAGAGTGATATTGTCAGTATCTCTCAGAGTAATATTGTCAGTATCTCACAGAGTAATATTGTCAGTATCTCACAGAGTGATATTGTCAGTATCTCACAGAGTGATATTGTCAGTATCTCACAGAGTAATATTGTCAGTATCTCACAGAGTGATATTGTCAGTATCTCTCAGAGTAATATTGTCAGTATCTCACAGAGTAATATTGTCAGTATCTCACAGAGTGATATTGTCAGTTTTTCACAGAGTAATATTGTCAGTATCTCACAGAGTGATATTGTCAGTATCTCACAGAGTGATATTGTCAGTATCTCACAGAGTAATATTGTCAGTATCTCACAGAGTGATATTGTCAGTATCTCAGAGTAATATTGTCAGTATCTCACAGAGTGATATTGTCAGTATATCTCAGAGTAATATTGTCAGTATCTCACAGAGTAATATTGTCAGTATCTCACAGAGTGATATTGTCAGTATCTCACAGAGTGATATTGTCAGTATCTCACAGAGTGATATTGTCAGTATCTCACAGAGTGATATTGTCAGTATCTCACAGAGTAATATTGTCAGTATCTCACAGAGTAATATTGTCAGTATCTCACAGAGTGATATTGTCAGTATCTCACAGAGTGATATTGTCAGTATCAAGAACTGACACCAATACTGAAAATCATTGGACGATGTGACATCAAACATATTATAACCTATGACCTAACAGATAAAATGAACCTCAGTTTTGAAAGTCTTGACATACATTATCACTAGAATCACAGTCCATCCTATCAGACATACAGGTGCTCTTGACACAGAATTACCACCATCCTTTATTTACTTTCTGTTTACATATTTATTTTCAATAACATTTCTTTATTTCTTTATTATTTCATCTCTTTTTCCTTATTTTAACTTGTTCATGTCTATATTAATACAATCTTATGTTAACAGCAACTGACATGTGTCGACCCTAAAACGGGGGCGGTAATTCCATGCCATGAGTGCCTGTGATCGGACACACAACAATAATGTTTGTCTCTACCTTCATAACTGATCATATTATATATATATTTCTTTATATTATAAGATAAAATTATTGTGTTGTGTATGTATCATCTCGGAGATTTAGTTTGAGCAAAACATTGTTCATATGTATTTTAAATATCTTCAATCAAGAAATCATTTTAAAAAAAAATAGTTTTTAATGGAAAAAGAAGTCTGGCAAAATATAAACCTTTACTTTGACCATAATCTAAGGAAGTCTGATCTTCCTCCACTTTTCGCTGATATCTTGCATTTCAAAAATTCAGTTTCCTATATCTAGTATACATAAAAATGTACACAAAACATAGAAAATGTTCAATTTCCAAAAATACTCTATTTATAACTTACTGTTTTGGCATTCCCACAATAACCATTTCCCAAATTACAGTACTTCCATTAGGAAATCAAGTGATTGTTGTGATGTTTTTTTCATTCTTAATTTTTATACTTACATCCAAGGTAATTTACCATGGCAACCAAAGTTGATTAGTAAATTGATGAAAATATTAATTAAGGTTATAAACAGGTCATAAACTCTTTATGATGCAAAAAATAATAAAACAAAACTGCTACACATAAATATAGTCCTTAATACTTGTATACTTGTATACAGTTCTATAAAACTAATATAATCTGTCATATTATATGTCCATCATTGGAGGTTACAGTTCTTCAACTGGTATAGAGTTTTAATTGTCCCTGAAATGTTAGTGAAAAATTAAAAATACCAAAGGCAAAAACTGAACTTTTTAAGAAAACTTTTACATACTCTGGACCAAAGCTATGGAATGAACTTCCGTTTCCGATACGACAAGCTTCTTCTCATAACACATTTAAAGCAAAAGTTAAAAGTCTTATTTTAAATGATGATGTGCCATAAATTACCTTTAATTGTTTACTAAATCTTTTTGTGTATACTTATTACAATGTATTGCTTCTTGTGTGTAACTTTTATATAGTGTTCTTTACAATGTATGTTTAAATATGTCAATGAGGGCCACAGGGAAGATTAGTTATTAACTAACTGTGTAACCCTCTATTAATAAAGAATTTATTATCATTATTATTATTATTATTATTATTATTATTATTATTATTATTATTATTATTATTATTATGAACTGTGTATGGGCTTGGAAAGTCGACATACAAAATAGGCATAAATCTGTAGTTTAACAGTCAATAGTTATCTTATCATTTATTAAAAATGAAAATAAAACAGGTCCATTTTATATTCCTAACAAATACAAAACAAAACAAAACAAAAAACAAGGCAATGTCATAACTGAGCAGTTTTGATAGTGCAGCTGTCTTTAGTTAACTATTTATTTATACTATAACACTGTCTGTTTTAAACGATTTTTTAGTTTTTAGTTTAAACATATTTTATTTGCATACAAGTTGCAAATGGGATTGGACACAAGTTATGACAACATTAGTGAAGTCTTTTCTCTTTTACAAAGATATAAAGAAAAAATAATTGTACATAATGGCGATAATTATACAAATAAATTTTACAACATGATATATTTAGACGTTAATAATAAAGTAAATATAAAGAAAAATAAGGTGAAATAAAATGTTCAAAACATAGGGATAGAAAGAAGGATAGGAAGAAGAATAAACGATTGTCCAGCCCCAAAATTATACTGTAATTACTCTAATTTAAAAATAAATTGACTGTGTCCAAAGTACAATATGCTCCATCAAGTAATATTGTCCTCTACATATTTATGACCAATCATCCTACCAAATTTTAAAGCTCAGACTACTTGCATTCAAAAATTCTAACAAAATGCTTCGGAGCAACAGCCTAATATTAGATGTGTTCACATGATGAAAATATTAAAGTCCCATAACTCATACAAAAGTGGTTGAATCAAAATGGTATGATAAACTTCACATCAAGACCCATCTTTCCACTAAATATAAAAGCTAAAATATATAAAATGTAATTCCACCTTATATAAGAATACTGTCTTTTGATTGGTTGATGAAATTGGTATTTTTTTTTACCAATTCTTATTTTTTTCTGCGTTTTCCTCATTGCAGGGGTATTTGTCCTTGGGAATTCCGTATAACGTGGTGTTTGCCAAACAAATACCACATTACCAGGCAAATACCCCACTCGAGGGAAAATCCCTTCTTTAAATAGTTTATGATGTCACCGATGTAATTCCAAATTACTCACGCTTCTTCTTTCAACCAACGATAAAGTAAAGAAAAATGGCAAACAACAGTTATTTTGATTTTTACAGAGCTAATTTGAATGGTGAATAAAAAACATTGAAAGGTTCCTTGGTTCCAATCTACAATGCTACTTGCATGCCACTGTTATACTGGTTGTTAAATATTCGGCGGAATTAAACAAATATATCCTGTAAGTGAGGGTTTTTGCAAAAAATACCTGTTTCGAGGACAGCAAATTTCCCTCGCCGCTTGGGAAATTTGCCTCTCCTTTCAACCAGTATTTTTCGCAAATAACCCTCACTAACAGGATATAATTGTATAAAAAAAATTTCTTCAGAAATATACAACTTGCTCTGACAATGTGCATCCTTATTTAGTATAGGCATTTCATTACTAGGAGTTTATTTTCTTTTTGTACAGCAAAATTAATCAAAGAATGATGGACTTATCATTGAGACATTTAAACTTCCCATTGATTAAACTCCACAAAAGGAAAATAGGTATTGTATTTAATCAAAGAGAGAATTCATCTTCGAAGAAAAAAAAATTACCTTGAGAAACACGAACTGGTACATAGGAAAGGTTTTTCCCCCTTTGCACAGTAAAAAAAATTTACAAACTTAAGTCAATTTGATAAACAAAAAAATCAGCTACGCTAAGACATTCTAACTTCCACAGGCAGATCATCATGAAAGAAAATTCACATTGTTTAATTGAGCAATTTTCACTGATAATTATAATGTAGTGAAGAAATTACATTAGATACTGTAATGTAGTTTTAATGTCAGCTTGTACTTTTATCTGTAGCACATTAATCTGATTTCTTATCATGCTATATCTTATTAAAATTAACTGTTTGATGTATCTAATTGAAAAAATTTCTTTTGCTATACACTAACATCTAACGACATCCTGTATGGGGTTATGTCAGAGTTGATATTTTCAACTGACCAATCAGAGATGAGCCTACTAAATCGTTAGGTATCAAAACCTCGTACACATGAATAGCTGCTGTCCGATTGGTCAATATATATAACTGTCTTGCATATGATTGAACAGTTAAAGGTGAAAAATTACATGAAATGACCCTAAATGGGAGGGAGTAAGTGATTGTTGTTTAACGTCAACTCAGCAATTTTTCAGCTTAATCATGGCGAGAACAAGTTAATTTTCAATGAGATGATGACGAGGTTCGTTTGTTCTAGATCAACATGCTTAGTTGGATTTTTATAATGCTAGCTCACTGAAGCAAAAGTCCATGGATAGATATGTCACCCCTATCGGACACATTATTCTGATTCAGTCAACCAGTCTTTGCTCTTTCTCCTTAATGATGCAAGATTAGCAGAGAATCAACAAATAGCAATTTCATAGTCATTGGTTCGAACCAATCAGGGCTCGTATCCATGATCTACCAAACTCAAGGTAAACACGCTAACCATTACACCACTGATGTCATTAGATATTAGTGTATTACACCACTGATGTCATTAGATATTAGTGTATTACACCACTGATGTCATTAGATATTAGTGTATTACACCACTGATGTCATTAGATATTAGTGTATTACACCACTGATGTCATTAGATATTAGTGTATTACACCACTGATGTCATTAGATATTAGTGTATTACACCACTGATGTCATTAGATATTAGTGTATTACACCACTGATGTCATTAGATATTAGTGTATTACACCACTGATGTCATTAGATATTAGTGTATTACACCACTGATGTCATTAGATATTAGTGTATTACACCACTGATGTCATTAGATATTAGTGTATTACACCACTGATGGCATTAGATATTAGTGTATTACACCACTGATGGCATTAGATATTTGTGTATTACACCACTGATGGCATTAGATATTAGTGTATTACACCACTGATGTCATTAGAT
The DNA here is from genome assembly GCA_963383655.1 of Bathymodiolus septemdierum. Lineage (NCBI taxonomy): Eukaryota > Metazoa > Mollusca > Bivalvia > Mytilida > Modiolidae > Bathymodiolus > Bathymodiolus septemdierum. The sequence goes on along the minus strand of OY726526.1, from coordinate 76,547,661 downwards.
ATTTGTGTATTACACCACTGATGTCATTAGATATTAGTGTATTACACCACTGATGTCATTAGATATTAGTGTATTACACCACTGATGTCATTAGATATTAGTGTATTACACCACTGATGTCATTAGATATTAGTGTATTACACCACTGATGTCATTAGATATTAGTGTATTACACCACTGATGTCATTAGATATTAGTGTATTACACCACTGATGTCATTAGATATTAGTGTATTACACCACTGATGTCATTAGATATTAGTGTATTACACCACTGATGTCATTAGATATTAGTGTATTACACCACTGATGTCATTATATATTAGTGTATTACACCACTGATGTCATTAGATATTAGTGTATTACACCACTGATGTCATTAGATATTAGTGTATTACACCACTGATGTCATTAGATATTAGTGTATCACACCACTGATGTCATTAGATATTAGTGTATTACACCACTGATGTCATTAGATATTAGTGTATTACACCACTGATGTCATTAGATATTAGTGTATTACACCACTGATGTCATTAGATATTAGTGCATTACACCACTGATGTCATTAGATATTAGTGTATTACACCACTGATGTCATTAGATATTTGTGTATTACACCACTGATGTCATTAGATATTAGTGTATTACACCACTGATGTCATTAGATATTTGTGTATTACACCACTGATGTCATTAGATATTAGTGTATTACACCACTGATGTCATTAGATATTAGTGTATTACACCACTGATGTCATTAGATATTAGTGTATTACACCACTGATGTCATTAGATATTAGTGTATTACACCACTGATGTCATTAGATATTAGTGTATTACACCACTGATGTCATTAGATATTAGTGTATTACACCACTGATGTCATTAGATATTAGTGTATTACACCACTGATGTCATTAGATATTAGTGTATTACACCACTGATGTCATTAGATATTAGTGTATTACACCACTGATGTCATTAGATATTAGTGTATTACACCACTGATGTCATTAGATATTAGTGCATTACACCACTGATGTCATTAGATATTAGTGTATTACACCACTGATGTCATTAGATATTAGTGTATTACACCACTGATGTCATTAGATATTAGTGTATTACACCACTGATGTCATTAGATATTAGTGTATTACACCACTGATGTCATTAGATATTAGTGTATTACACCACTGATGTCATTAGATATTAGTGTATTACACCACTGATGTCATTAGATATTAGTGTATTACACCACTGATGTCATTAGATATTAGTGTATTACACCACTGATGTCATTAGATATTAGTGTATTACACCACTGATGTCATTAGATATTAGTGTATCACACCACTGATGTCATTAGATATTAGTGTATCACACCACTGTTGTCATTAGATATTAGTGTATTACACCACTGATGTCATTAGATATTAGTGTATCACACCACTGATGTCATTAGATATTAGTGTATCACCATAGATACAAGAAACATCTAATTATAATTAGATTGTATAATGCCAGGCCCACAGTAGACATTTCTTTGGGGCTGTCGTGGTTGTGATCGTATGGTAGTTGGGTTTATAATTACCCATGCAAATCAGTGCCTATCATCACTAACGTTGTGAGTTCGAACCCCGCTCAGACGAGGTGTACTCGATACAAAATTATGTGATCAAGTTTGTCATTGACTTTTGATGGTTTTCTCCGGGTACTCCGGTTTCCTCCACCAATAAAACTGACCGCCGGGATATAACTGAAATATTGTTGAAAGTTGGGTTAAGTACCATAAAACCAAACCAAGCCACAATAGACATTTCTCTGACAGTATTTGACTTTGGTCTAATCTGATCAATGCCTGGACCTATATCTCCTTTCTTTTAATCTACTGATGCTATAAATTTGGTTTAAAATTAATGTATTTTTCTTATCTTGAACATATCTTCTGATTTAATTATCTCTGTCACAAATGTTTAATGTGCTATTGGGATAAAAAGAGACTGGTTATGATTGATTTTACAGAAACTAATGAACTTATGCTATTATCTATTTAGGATTGTCTCAACCAAATCCTCTTTTGTTTTATAAGGTTGATCTTCTATTCATACACATTTCCTTATGAAAATGACAAATTCATGTCAAAAGAATGAATTGATTTTATCACAAAGTAAAATTTATAAAAATCGCATCTTGACATATTATTCTGGGTTTTTCATGAAATGTTTTTGGACTTTTATATCAGTGAAGACAAAAACATGGATTGAAAATCAAAAGAAATTAAAAATAACAGTCATGGCCAACAAGATAATCAATCAGAACAGTATTTAGAATCGATCAAAGACAATATATGTATACATGATTGTTGGCAAATATAAAATTTATTCGTACCAGCTTTAGAAACAGGAAGAAAGCCAGCCACTAGAAAGTTTTCCTTTCAAGGCTCAAATAAATTATATACAGTCAAACATTTTCTTATATTCCTTAGGGAACATTGAAATATGATCACATAAGACAGGTGGTCATTAAATACACGTTTTTATCATATACTTGTAGATAATATAGCTAAAATTTTCGTTTTGTTTAGAATAATAAGAGGAATCATGTTTATTTCACCCAGTTTCACAAGAATGGCCCAAGCAGGCTGAAAAAGCAAGTTTACTAACTACTTCCGGAATGTTATTACATGCCTTTCTGTCAATGTTCGTAAGTTCACTTCGTGAATTTCTGGAAAACTGTGTTTACAAACAAGGCGGACTAAACTGTTTTATTAAATATTTGCACAGAAAATCATTAACTGCCAATTTGAAAGCAGGTATGATTGTATTTACATATAATGTACATCTACAATGTCCTGTATGTAAAACATTGCTAAGGGACCGACCGTTTAACTTGCAGGGGAGGATATGGTTTTTTGTTTCGTTCAGAATTTTTTTTTCGGACAACACCAGAGTTAGAATTTATTTTTTTTGTCGCTCAAAGCATAAATTTTTTTTCCAAAATTTAACATTAGGTTATATGACAAAAACTCTGAATCAGATTATTTTTTTTTTCCTCCACCAAAATCAGAATATTTTTTTCAGCAACATTGGGAATCAGAATATTTTTTTAAAAAAAAACCATAACCCCCCCCTCTTCAAGTTAAATGGTCCGTCCCTAAATTTACACACAAAAAGACAAAAACATTTGACATTTTGGTTGAATTTCTATAGGGTGTCTACAGCACGGTCCACGCTCCACCGATATCTATTGTGCCTTACTCTACATAAGAAGTTGAGTAACCAGGATATTGTATACATCTAGTAAATCTATAAAAACAAAAGTTTGTAACAAGACCTTTATAAAGGAAGTTAATGCACTGATTGTAGTTTTAACAGAATTAAAACTTTACATTAATTACCAAAAAAAAAGACATTTTGTTGACAATTTAAGTGAAATTCATGATCAGATCTGGTTTTAATTCTCATGATTAATAAGCCATGTTCGTACTCGGCAATTAATAAAGGATAAAAGATCGGTGCTAATTTATTTCAGAATCATAAAACTTCAATTTATTTTAAAACTCTAAACATCAATAGCTACAATTGGTCCTTACAACATTTCAGATCGGTCTTAAAATTCTAAACATCAATAGCTACAATTGGTCCTTACAACATTTCTGAGTCTTAAAACTCTAAACATCAATAGCTACAATTGGTCCTTACAACATTTCCGAGTCTAAAAAGTCCAATCATCAACAGTTCAATCATCAACAGCTACACAATTCTAACAACATTTCAGATTGGTATTAAAAAATTATTTTAAAACTCAAAACATCAATAGCTACACAGATCCATCAGAGCATGACTTATATAGTTAGCTACACAGATCCATCAGAGCATGATTTATATAGTTACGGAACAGTTCCACATGACGAGTAGTGTAATCTTATCAAAGTTCAATCATTCTGATTCAGTGATCTACAAAAAAACAAGTTTGCCAATACCAGACTATCGGTATAAAACACGACATGAATTTAAATTTCCGTTGCTGTCTTATGTAACATCCCTTTAAACAACGCATTGCTGACAATAATAGGAATTGGTAGAACTTGATTGATTTATAAATAACATTAAGTGTGGCTCAATGCCATTCAGAAAACTAAAGAGGAAGATTCAATATATCAATGTTATACTAGCTAATGGCATGTCAAAAAGTTTTTATTTTTTTTTATTTTTTTTAAATCAAGTAATTTATTTTCAATTCTGCTGACAGGAAAATGCACAAATCAGTTGACAGGGAAAAGTTTCTTCTCTGTTGGATGTAAGTTGACGTTGAATTAATTAATGATTTATGAAAACAAAGATACAGAAATTTAACAAGATGAACTGTGAGCTAATGCTCACTTATGATAACCCCGCTCTTCGGCAAATAGGAAGTAGGAATCTGATGGGTCCAAAAACACTTCCCACGATATGGGGTACCTATATGAAGCTTGTGACCAAATATCAGATCTCTGCCATTAACAGTTGCTGAGAAAAATGTGAAGAAAAATGTGCATATATGTTCAATGTGTATAAAAACCAACTAAGTCGGCAAACAGGAAGTAGGAATCTGACGGGTTAAAAAACACTTCCCACGATATGGGGTACCTATATGAAGCTTGTGACCAAATATCAGATTTCTGCCATCAATAGTTGCTGAGAAAAATGTGACGAAAAATGTGCATATATGTTCAATGTGTATAAAAACCAACTAAGTCGGCAAACAGGAAGTAGGAATTTGACGGATCCAAAAACACTACCCACAATATGGCATACCTATATAACGCTTGTGACCAAATATCAGATTTCTGCCATCAACAGTTACTGAGAAAAATGCGATGAAAAACATCTTGGACGGATGGAAGGACGGACAGACAGACAGAGGTAAAACAGTATACCCCCCTCCCTCTTCGGGGAGCAGGGGTATAATAACAACGCATAACAGACTTAATTGCATGAGTAACACAGCCAGTGCCTTATAAGAAACAGGAACTGTTTACCCATTACAAGCACCTGGGTTAATCCCTAATTTTTTGGTGGGGTCTGTGTTGCTTACTGTATCTTTTTAGTTTTCTATATTGTGTTTTTCTGTTTTGCTTGTCGTCATTCTGTGCCATGTGCCCAATGTTGTCCGAGTCTGGATCATCCATTCTTGATGCCCTCTTTGATTTACTCTAGCAGTGTTTATTTACAAGTGACTAACTGACTTAATTTCCTCATGGATTTCATCTATTATCACAATGTGCTAATTTATATGTCAGATAGAAAGGTCATACTGCACTGTTGATAATTTATAAGACCACAGACCTACAGAACATTCACTTGTCTTTACAACTCCTAGCATTGGACATGTGTTCAGAGATGTATACATTTATATATATAAATACTAAGTAGGGATGTCAAATCGATTAAAACCTTATAACCGGTTACTCGGTCAGGTTTCCAATCGAGTACCCGGTTACTCGGTAGAAAATTTATTTTGTTCGGTTTAAAAAAGGTACAGCTGGGTTCAATGACACTTCTGTTTTCTTCCTTTCTTTTCATTATTTCAAAGTTTTATATTTCAACTATAATTGTAAAGATTCAGTTGAATGATAAAAAATTTAAAAATTTTAAATTATTATTTACAACACAGTACAAATTATTTACATACCAGGTTATGTCATGTCACATTCATGATTGTTATTCGGTCATTGTGGTACAGAGTTTTTGTTAAGGAAAATAATTTGGTCGATGCAAGACGATGACAGTCTGTTGCGAAGCTTCGTAACAATCAAACCTGCTGCCGAGAACGAGAAGATTCTTTCCGACGGAACAGATGTTGACGGAACAACTAAATACTGGCGCGTAAGAACCGAGAGTCTTGAATATTTATCGGAATTATCTTTCCACCACACAAGCGAATCAGTTACTGGCATTTGACAGTTTTCGAGTCATTACATCGCTTGAAAAACTTCCAAACTTTAGATGTAGGAGGTGGCATTTTCACAGCCCTATCTCTCGAAATTCAATTCAAACACACTTTTAATAGTTCAATACTTTAAATTCGAATTGTGTTCATACCAGTTTAATCACTTTGTTTGGTTAACATTGTTAAACCTACAAGCTAGTGTTTTGCCGGGGGGAATAAACAGATCAGAGATCAATTACCATTTAATTGATCAATAATTGTTATGTAAACATATGCCAGGCGCTGGTTTATGTGTACGATTTCTATTATATCTAACATTAATTATTTATTGTCGGGAAAATTTGATCATTATTTTCATAAAAAAAAGTTTTCCAAGTAACCAAATACCGATTTTGGTATTCGATAATCAGATGTTCGAGCGTTGCCATCCCTAATACTAAGACAAGTTTGTTTGAAGATACCAGAGAAATCTACAGAATAATACCTACCTCATGTTTATACATTAGGCTGGTCAAGTTCTTCTAATACATAAACATGAGTTTTGTTTTCTATTACATGTATTTAGTTGTCATCCTAATTAATTAACATGCACAGTGCCAGATTTACCATTGTGCTTAGGTGTATTTAAGCACATTGGCCATTGGCCATCTTCCTGACATTTTTTTTTATTTACGATGGATTTTTGCTTATGTGGTGCAATTTTAAATTTGAAGGCATTCTCTTTCATAATAATTTAGCTATTCGTAAATTTCCTAAAGCATGTATGCCCGACTGCCTGTGTAGGCCTACCTGGTCTACCTCCTTCAGGGCCCAAGTAAGGGGCCTCAATTGTCCTAAATCCAGCAATGAACATGCGGGTTAAGCTTAGTTTTGCAATTTTCCATATTTTACACACACTACACTACATAAACAGACCATGACACTCTACACGTGACATAAGTAATTGTCCATAATGTTTCTACTTGGACAGAATGTGAGTACCTGTAGTGTCAAGTACTGATATCAAATTCCTTGAAAGTTCATAAAAATAATATAAATACAGTCAAACCTGCCCATGTGATCACCTCTATTAAGAAGTCACCTGTATTAAGAAGTCACCTGTATTAAGAAGTCACCTCTATTAAGAAGTCACCTGTATTAAGAAGTCACCTCTATTAAGAAGTCACCTGTATTAAGAAGTCACCTCTATTAAGAAGTCACCTCTATTAAGAAGTCACCTGTATTAAGAAGTCACCTGTATTAAGAAGTCACCTCTATTAAGAAGTCACCTGTATTAAGAAGTCACCTCTATTTAGAAGTCACCTCTATTAAGATGTCACCTCTATTAAGAAGACACCTGTATTAAGAAGTCACCTGTCTTAAGAAGTCACCTCTATTAAGAAGTCACCTGTATTAAGAAGTCACCTGTATTAAGAAGTCACCTCTATTAAGAAGTCACCTGTATTAAGAAGTCACCTGTATTAAGAAGTCACCTCTATTTAGAAGTCACCTCTATTAAGTAGTCACCTCTATTAAGAAGTCACCTGTATTAAGAAGTCACCTCTATTAAGAAGTCACCTGTATTAAGAAGTCACCTCTATTTAGAAGTCACCTCTATTAAGTAGTCACCTCTATTAAGATGTCACCTGTATTAAGAAGTCACCTCTATTTAGAAGTCACCTGTATTAAGTAGTCACCTCTATTAAGAAGTCACCTGTATTAAGAAGTCACCTCTATTAAGAAGTCACCTGTATTAAGAAGTCACCTCTATTAAGAAGTCACCTGTATTAAGAAGTCACCTCTATTAAGTAGTCACCTCTATTAAGATGTCACCTGTATTAAGAAGTCACCTCTATTTAGAAGTCACCTGTATTAAGTAATCACCTCTATTAAGAAGTCACCTGTATTAAGAAGTCATCTTTATTTAGAAGTCACCTCTATTAAGAAGTCACCTGTATTAAGATGTCACCTCTATTTAGAAGTCACCTCTATTAAGATGTCACCTCTATTTAGAAGTCACCTGTATTAAGAAGTCACCTCTATTTAGAAGTCACCTCTATTAAGAAGTCACCTGTATTAAGAAGTCACCTCTATTTAGAAGTCACCTCTATTAAGAAGTCACCTCCATTAAGAAGTCACCTCTATTAAAAAGTCACCTCTATTAAGATGTCACCTCTATTTAGAAGTCACCTGTATTAAGAAGTCACCTCTATTAAGAAGTCACCTCTATTAAGAAGTCACCTGTATTAAGAAGTCACCTCTATTAAGAAGTCACCTGTATTAAGAAGTCACCTGTATTAAGAAGTCACCTCTATTAAGAAGTCACCTCTATTAAGAAGTCACCTCTATTAAGAAGTCACCTGTATTAAGAAGTCACCTCTATTTAGAAGTCACCTGTATTAAGAAGTCACCTCTATTTAGAAGTCACCTCTATTAAGAAGTCACCTCTATTAAGAAGTCACCTGTATTAAGAAGTCACCTCTATTAAGATGTCACCTCTATTAAAAAGTCACCTCTATTAAGAAGTCACCTCTATTAAGAAGTCACCTCTATTAAGAAGTCACCTGTATTAAGAAGTCACCTGTATTAAGATGTCACCTCTATTAAGAAGTCACCTCTATTAAGATGTCACCTGTATTAAGAAGTCACCTCTATTAAGAAGTCACCTGTATTAAGAAGTCACCTCTATTAAGAAGTCACCTGTATTAAGATGTCACCTGTATTAAGAAGTCACCTCTATTAAGAAGTCACCTCTATTAAGATGTCACCTGTATTAAGATGTCACCTCTATTAAGATGTCACCTCTATTAAGATGTCACCTCTATTAAGATGTCACCTGTATTAAGAAGTCACCTCTATTAAGAAGTCACCTGTATTAAGAAGTCACCTGTATTAAGAAGTCACCTCTATTAAGAAGTCACCTCTATTAAGAAGTCATCTGTATTAAGAAGTCACCTCTATTAAGAAGTCACCTCTATTAAGAAGTCACCTGTATTAAGAAGTCACCTCTATTAAGATGTCACCTGTATTAAGAAGTCACCTCTATTAAGAAGTCACCTGTATTAAGAAGTCACCTCTATTAAGAAGTCACCTCTATTAAGATGCCACCTCTATTAAGAAGTCACCTCCATTAAGAAGTCACCTGTATTAAGAAGTCACCTCCATTAAGAAGTCACCTCTATTAAGAACTCACCTGTATTAAGATGTCACCTGTATTAAGAAGTCACCTGTATTAAGATGTCACCTCTATTAAGAAGTCACCTCTATTAAGATGTCACCTGTATTAAGAAGTCACCTCTATTAAGAAGTCACCTGTATTAAGATGTCACCTCTATTAAGAAATCACCTGTATTAAGAAGTCACCTCTATGAAGATATCACCTGTATTTAGAAGTCACCTGTATTAAGATGTCACCTGTATTAAGATGTCACCTCTATTAAGATGTCACCTGTATTAAGAAGTCACCTCTATTAAGAAGTCACCTGTATTAAGATGTCACCTCTATTAAGATGTCACCTGTATTAAGAAGTCACCTCTATTAAGAAGTCACCTGTATTAAGAAGTCACCTCTATTAAGAAGTCACCTGTATTAAGATGTCACTTGTATTAAGATGTCACCTCTATTAAGATGTCACCTCTATTAAGAAGTCACCTCTATTAAGAAGTCACCTCTATTAAGAAGTCACCTCTATTAAGAAGTCACCTCTATTTAGAAGTCACCTGTATTAAGAAGTCACATCTATTAAGAAGTCACCTCTATTAAGATGTCACCTCTATTAAGAAGTCACCTCTATTAAGAAGTCACCTCTATTAAGATGTCACCTGTATTAAGATGTCACCTCTATTAAGATGTCACCTGTATTAAGAAGTCACCTCTATTAAGAAGTCACCTGTATTAAGAAGTCACCTGTATTAAGAAGTCACCTGTATTAAGAAGTCACCTGTATTAAGAAGTCACCTGTATTAAGAAGTCACCTCTATTAAGATGTCACCTGTATTAAGAAGTCACCTCTATTAAGAAGTCACCTGTATTAAGAAGTCACCTCTATTAAGAAGTCACCTCTATTAAGATGTCACCTCTATTAAGAAGTCACCTCTATTAAGAAGTCACCTCTATTAAGAAGTCACCTCTATTAAGAAGTCACCTCTATTTAGAAGTCACCTGTATTAAGAAGTCACCTCTATTAAGAAGTCACCTCTATTAAGAAGTCACCTGTATTAAGAAGTCACCTCTATTAAGAAGTCACCTCTATTAAGAAGTCACCTCTATTAAGAAGTCACCTCTATTAAGAAGTCACCTGTATTAAGAAGTCACCTCTATTAAGAAGTCACCTCTATTAAGAAGTCACCTGCAATAAGATGTCACCTGTATTAAGAAGTCACCTGTATTAAGATGTCACCTCTATTAAGAAGTCACCTCTATTAAGAAGTCACCTCTATTAAGAAGTCACCTGTATTAAGAAGTCACCTCTATTAAGAAGTCACCTGTTTTAAGAAGTCACCTCTATTAAGAAGTCACCTGTATTAAGAAGTCACCTGTATTAAGAAGTCACCTGTATTAAGAAGTCACCTGTATTAAGAAGTCACCTCTATTAAGAAGTCACCTCTATTAAGATGTCACCTCTATTAAGAAGTCACCTCTATTAAGATGTCACCTCTATTAAGAAGTCACCTCTATTAAGAAGTCACCTGTATTAAGAAGTCACTTCTATTAAGAAGTCACCTGTATTAAGAAGTCACCTCTATTAAGAAGTCACCTCTATTAAGATGTCACCTGTATTAAGAAGTCACCTCTATTAAGATGTCACCTGTATTAAGAAGTCACCTGTATTAAGAAGTCACCTGTATTAAGAAGTCACCTCTATTTAGAAGTCACCTCTATTAAGATGTCACCTCTATTAAGAAGTCACCTCTATTAAGAAGTCACCTCTATTAAGAAGTCACCTCTATTAAGAAGTCACCTGTATTAAGAAGTCACCTCTATTAAGAAATCACCTCTATTAAGATGTCACCTCTATTAAGAAGTCACCTCTATTAAGATGTCACCTCTATTAAGAAGTCACCTCTATTTAGAAGTCACCTGTATTAAGATGTCACCTCTATTAAGAAGTCACCTGTATTAAGAAGTCACCTGTATTTAGAAATCACCTCTATTAAGATGTCACCTCTATTAAGATGTCACCTCTATTAAGAAGTCACCTCTATTAAGAAGTCACCTCTATTAAGAAGTCACCTGTATTAAGAAGTCACCTCTATTAAGAAATCACCTCTATTAAGATGTCACCTCTATTAAGATGTCACCTCTATTAAGAAGTCACCTCTATTAAGAAGTCACCTGTATTTAGAAGTCACCTGTATTAAGAAGTCACCTGTATTAAGAAGCCACCTGTATTAAGAAGTCACCTATATTAAGAAGTCACCTCTATTAAGAAGTCAACTGTATTAAGAAGTCACCTCTATTAAGAAGCCACCTCTATTAAGAAGTCACCTGTATTAAGAAGTCACCTCTATTAAGAAGTCACCTCTATTAAGAAGTCACCTCTATTAAGAAGTCACCTGTATTAAGAAGTCACCTCTATTAAGAAGTCAACTGCATTAAGAAGTCACCTCTATTAAGAAGTCACCTGTATTAAGAAGTCACCTCTATTAAGAAGTCAACTGTATTAAGAAGCCACCTCTATTAAGAAGTCACCTCTATTAAGAAGTCACCTGTATTAAGAAGTCACCTCTATTAAGAAGTCACCTCTATTAAGAAGTCACCTCTATTAAGAAGCCACCTCTATTAAGAAGTCACCTGTATTAAGAAGTCACCTCTATTAAGAAGTCACCTCTATTAAGAAGTCACCTCTATTAAGAAGTCACCTCTATTAAGAAGTCACCTGTATTAAGAAGTCACTTCTATTAAGAAGTCACCTGTATTAATATGTCACCTCTATTTAGCAGTCACCTGTGTTAAAAGGTCACCTTTTTATTTTCCTGTCATAGAAAATTTCATATGAATTGAACCTCTTTTTAAAGTCACCTGTCTTATAAGGCCACTTTTTCTTTGTCTTAAAGGTGACCTCTTAATACAGGTTTGACTGAATATCCTTTTGAAATATCCCATAAATTTTGTCCAATTTCCTCATGTTTTCCAAAATTCACTAAAGGGAAGAGCACTTTTGTTGTCATTGTTCTCTGGATGAAATAGAAGATGAAAATCATTTCTTTTTTAATAGTCACCTAAATTTGGCACTAAGAAAAGAATTATTTGTATAAAACTGAACAAACATTTATATATTTAATAATGTTGTCGTAAGACTAGTGCAGTTTGTTGTCCATTTTGCTTAAAAGTCTTGATCAGTGAGAAAAGTGGACCTGACCTCTGTTTAAAATTTTTGTTCACGTTAATGTGTAGTATATGGTGAATGGTTGATGTTTATCTTGTAACAGTAGACCATATTTTTATCTCCGAAAAATGCAATGTCCCCGTTGGTATTCAATACCGAGATCTCTTGCATTGTAAGCCAATGCTCTACCAACTGAGATGAAAGAGGTCTCCGCCATTAACAGGTAGCGGATTGCATTAAATTCTATTTTTCTTCTTCTAAACATGAGGTAGATAACCAACACTTAATACAACTACATTCAAACCTGCCCATGTGGTCACCTGTATTAAGAAGTCACCTCTATTAAAAGGTCACATTTTTCTTGTCTGGTCATAAAAAATTTCATATAAATTGAACCTCTTTTAAGAGGTCACCTGTCTTATAAGGCAACTTTTTCTATGTCCCAAAGGTGACCTCTTAATACAGGTGTGACTGTATTGTAATAATATTTTTGTGGCAGTCAGTTCTATTAGAGGATGAAACTGCACTACATTCTTCATTAAACCAGTAACAGAGGTATAACAGGGATTGCTTCCCTTGATTTTCAAAATGTTCAAATCAAGGAAATAGTTTTTGATAATAACACAGTATACATTTTTTACCTATATTTTATTCTACAATAAAAATCCTCCCTGCAGACATACAATAATTTAATAAAATTTCTTGTTGAAAACTTCAGGGTCAGATTAATAATTTTTTTTTTACATCTTTCAGGTCAAGACAATTTATTTTCAATTTTCTATACAATTTGGCATAATAAGAAATAAAGATAAAACATATAGCCCCCTTCCCCTCCCCACTAAAAGTTAAAAAGTCGTTGCCTTAGCACCACTTGACATGACAGTCAGATATAAATATTGCTGTCAATACGATTGTGTCCATGATGACCCCTGTATCTGATTGTGTCCATGACAACCCCTGTATCTGATTGTGTTCATGACGACCCCTGTATCTGATTGTGTCCATGATGACCCCTGTATCTGATTGTGTTCATGACGACCCCTGTATCTGATTGTGTCCATGACAACCCCTGTATCTGATTGTGTCCATGACGACCCCTGTATCTGATTGTGTCCACGACGACCCCTGTATCTGATTGTGTTCATGACGACCCCTGTATCTGATTGTGTCCATGACGACCCCTGTATCTGATTGTGTCCATGACGACCTCTGTATCTGATTGTGTCCATGACGACCCCTGTATCTGATTGTGTCCATGACGACCCCTGTATCTGATTGTGTCCATGACGACTCCTGTATCAATAGATAATCAATCTATCTCCATTATAATAATATCAATCAGGTAACATTCATCAAAAGATCGAGTCATTAGTAATCTCAATTATTTTTTTTTCATAATAAATGTCGATTTCTTTGATAAAAAAATAAATGCATCAATCAACTGTCATAGACTAAACATTTGTTATTTCCATCTTCTATCATATAAAACTAATCAATTCAGATGAGCTGAACTTGGTGTTACAGTTTGTAATAACATTCTCAATAGTAATGTTTAAACTGATGGACGAGAACTCTCACCCTTCTACAGTCAGTTTGGCCTTGTCATATCTATTGAACTATTATTTAGATGTTTTTTTTTCTGTTAAATATAGAATAATGGCAGCTTTGAAGGTCGAGACAGACAATATCCTGGTATTGTAGAGAGTTTGATAGATAGACGATCTGTTACACTAGTGATGTCTGTCAAGACCTTCAAAACTGACCTTATTGTTCCGATTGGTAATAATGTGACATCACACTGACAGATATTGTCCAGTATCAGAGTCAGTCTGCTGATCCGTGTGACATCACACTGACAGATATTGTCCAGTATCAGAGTCAGTCTGCTGATCCAGAAGATATCCCTCAGTGAAAGATGTAGGACTTACCAGCAATTGAATTATTGTTTAGTTGTTTTGTTTTGTTTAATGTTATTATCAAATGGGGATCTAATTAAACCAAATAATATATGTTCATGGTGTACAATGACAACACTTAAAATACCATTGACTACAGTTGTGAGTTTGAATCCAACTCATGGCGGGTTGTACCATTATGTGAGTGAGTGAGTGATTGTTGTTTAATGCCAACTCAGCAATTTTTCAGCTATATCATGGCGAGAACAAGTTAATTTTCAATGAGATGATGAGGAGGTCCACTTTGTTCTAGACCAACATGATGAGTTGGATTTTTATAGTGCTAGCTCACTGAAACAACGGTCCACGGGTAGACATGTTGTTCCACTCTGACACATTATTATGCCACCGATGCGGTTCAACATTATGTGATAAAGTTTGCCAGTGACTTGCGACAGGTCGGTGGCTTTCTCCGGGTACTCCGGTTTCCTCTACCAATAAAACTAACTGTCACTATATAACTGAAATATTGTTGAAAATGGCATTAAACACCATAAACCACCCAACCTAAAATACCATTGAATGTCAGAATAAGTCTACTATTGTGATGATTATAGGGCAACCAACTTTTGATGTGAGTAAATCACATTTACTGTGGTCAGTCAAATGTTTGACCATTACAGTTTTTATCAATGTTAAACAAAACATATTTGATACCCAGATGTTATTGAACAGTGTAATTCTGCAGAGAAATGACCTATTTAAGTATGTCAATATGACAAGATTTCTCTCCTGTGTCAGTGGCCGCTGACATTATAAGATGACAATTTGTGAACCTTACATCATCTCAATCAATGTAATTATATCATATATGTATTGACCACTCAACCAAAGCTCTAGAGCTTAATTATTAACACCACTAGTATACAGACTTCAGATTACAATACTTCTGTCATTAGAGAGTTTGTTTTAAAATAATGTCCTATTTCTAGATGTAAACACTGACCAGTATTAAAGAAAGATTGAGAGTTGATTTTTTGTTGCTTAATGTCCAAGATCAAGCTCAACAATATCTAAAATTATAATGAAATGACGGAACAGTTATATAAATAAGTTAGTTCTTCTTCTTCTTCTTCCAATAAAGTTCATCCCTCAGTGATCCTGAGTATTATAGAACTTGTGTTATGTATATTCACCGACAAGGAGGCATGTGATTAAAAATACTTCTCAAAAAATGTAATATATACAATTAAAACTATGATGTGAATGTCTACACATGAGTCAGCTCCACCCTATCTGCCACCTGGGGACAAGATAAGCAGCTCTTTGGGTTGAGCCCTGGAAACCATCATCAGTACCCAGAATAACAGAAAGAACTGATATATACCCAGAATAACAGAAAGAACTGATATATACCCAGAATAACAGAAAGAACTGATATATACCCAGAATAACAGAAAGAACAGATATATGGCTATAAATATGAAAGAATGTTGAGTCTGTAATATTTAGAACAGCACGTAAATGAGTGGTTGCTGTATGGCAGTCATATTCCTTACACGTAAATGGCAACTGCAACAACTCCTAAAGATCAACATTTTGTTAGTGAGGTTGTTGTGGCATGTTGTAAGGCAAAATATTCCTGCCTTATCTCTTATTTCTTATATAATCTTGTCATAATCTAAATATCAACTCATTAAACCATCCCTATGCCAACTTTTTTACCTACCTGATTTATTGTTTGAAAATCTGCTCAGTTTGTCAGTGACCTGTGTTTTATCAGTGGTTTTTTCTGGGTAGAACAGTTTCCTCCACCAATAAAACTGACTGCCTTAATATAACTGAAATACTGTTGAAAGTGGCATTAAACACCATAAACCTAATTTCATCATAAATATAGCCGTAATACTGCTGACTTGACATTAAACTACAATCAATTAATCAATACAATTCCTTTCATTTCGAACTTTCACAAGTCAAAATTTTTAATCATTTATGGTGGACTGAAGATTATCCTATCAATCAATAAAAACTATTTTTGTTATTTCAAATTGCTAATAATCTTCCAACCAACACAGAGAACATGTCTTCCTGTTTGTGTCAGGTAATACCTGCCAATGCTGTATCAGTTTATTAAATTTAGTGAAGTAAAAAATCTGTGACAATGAAATTCATCAGCTTAATTTCAGGAATGCGTAATTTTAATTAAAGGTAAATAAAAAGTTGCAAACAATTGCATAAATACAAACATCATTATTGGAACACACGAATTTAGTATAATTACGTAAGTTGGGAATGTGTAATTTTAATTAAAAAAGTGCAAACAATGGCATCAATAAAAATGTCCTTATTGGAACACACAAATATAGTACAACTATAGTATACCCAGGTAATTATTTACAGGTAATTAATACAACTATAGTATACCCAGGTAATTATTTACAGGTAATTAATACAACTATAGTATACCCAGGTAATTATTTACAGGTAATTGATACATTTTTCCTTTAATCTCACAGAAGGTTAGTTTCAGTATCAAAGTGACATCAAACACATCCAGATCTTATTACAACTAGAGGTACTGCTGGACGCAGGAGTCCCACTTTGATACATAAATGGAATAACTTAACTGTCTGCTACACAGGACTAATACCCCCCGAGTCCCCATCATCTTAATTGAGCAAAAACATTTGGAACACAACTTTTAGACTCATAATTCTGGGAAAACTCCATGGACCCACCCACCCTTTCAACATCGGCACATTTGGATCTAACAACATATAACCTTTCTTCGACTGCCAGAAGAGTTGCACTTACAAGGTCAATAGCATATGATGAATGAAATAAATGTGCAAGTTCAATTATGTCCCGTTAGGTGTCAGACCAGATTTATTTTGCTTAATGCACTAAATCAAGATAGACATCAATAATAAGGACAAAACAAACTTTATTTTAATGTTTCTTAAAATATTATTTATAATTAACAAAGTTAATGTTAAAGTACCTGATTTAATTACACTAGTTAATATTGTTTATTGCAGTAAATTCCATTTAGGAATGGCAATACAAAGCAGTATGTGGTCACTGTAGTAAGCTGGAATAGTGTTGAATGTGATACCAGTACTTTCAGATCCAATATTAGTGTAAAAATGATCTAAAAGGCCTTCTCTTCTATGGGTGGGTAATTTGATAATTTTTTGAAATCCATAGTAGTTCATAAGCTGAAGACACTTGTTTGTAATGCTGGCTTTCTTGAGAATTTTATATTGAAATCTCCTGTGACAAAAGCTGGAATTCCACAAGGTAAAGATGATACAAGTCTCTCTATGTCATATAACAATTTGTATCAGTTTTTGGATTGTTGTAAATCAATAACAGAGCTATACGAATTCTCTTATTTTCAGTAGGTGCTAGGATTATATATATATATTCCATGTCAACATTTGGAACACGTCTTTCAGTTATAAGATAAAGATCAGAATGAATAAAAGTCTACCTCCTCTTGTAGTT
Organism: Bathymodiolus septemdierum; assembly: GCA_963383655.1. Lineage (NCBI taxonomy): Eukaryota > Metazoa > Mollusca > Bivalvia > Mytilida > Modiolidae > Bathymodiolus > Bathymodiolus septemdierum. The sequence goes on along the minus strand of OY726526.1, from coordinate 76,530,009 downwards.
GATTTACCATCACTGCTTTCCTAACGATCCCTACACAAAGTATTGAAAGTTGAAAACAGTGGATGTTCATCTTTTGGTAACAACCAAGTCTCAAGTAAGTATGTAACATGGGTATTGTGTACAATTTTGTCTTTAATCAGGCAAGCAGTATGTGGAATTAAAGAATTAATATTGTTGTCTTTAATCAAGCAAGAAGTATGTGGAATTAAAGAATTAATATTGAGTATGTTCAATTTGATGTAAGTTTCCATTGGCATTGTAAATGTTATGGGATCCATTGAAAATAAGGGTAATAACAAAATTACCGAACTCCGAACAATCTTACAAAGGGAAAGTCAAAACTCACAAGTATATAGACAGACAAAATCAGTCAACAACCAGAAAACTGTGAAAACCATAATGACCCTGACTTGGTACAGGCATTTCTAAAGAAATGGTGGGTTGAATCAGATTTTAAAGCGCCAAACCTCCCGCTTTCATTACGGCTCAAATGTTCCGGCTGTCACTATAAAAGTATTTATAACAATACTGGAACAAAATAGGTAAAATAGTTGTCAAAGCAGTACCAAACCCAGTGAAGCAAATGTCAAAAACAATTTTACAAAAGGGGATTCTGATACCATTCTGCAGATTTCTTCCAAAGATTTTATGTTGACTTTTATCTTAGCTGGAGTGACTTCATCTAAAAGAAAGAGTCCAACAAGGTCTTTCATTCTGGAAATAGCTGTATAGAACTGTCCAGCATTGAAAGATCCCTTGCATGACAACATCAACTTGTCCTCAGTTTTCCCTATAACTCTAGAAAAATTCAATGGACAGTGATATACTACTAATGTGCACATCTTCATATTAGGATCTTGCAATATACTAAGTTTCACAAACATCTCATTAAGCATGTGGGAGGAGTTGTGATGACAAAGTGCACGGTGAATTGCATCAAATTTCCAAGTTCAAACGGGCATAACTCTGGAAAAACTCAATGGACCAGGATATACTACTAATGTGCACATCTTCATATTAGGATCTTGCAATATACTAAGTTTCACAAACATCTCATTAAGCATGTGGGAGACTTATGACAAAGTGCATGGTGAATTGTCTCAAAATTTCTAAGTCCAAAGAAGCATAACAGGGGTAAAACTCAATGGACTGGGATATCCTACTAATGTGCACATCTTCATATTAGGATCTTGCAATGTACAAAGTTTCATGAACTTCTGATTAATCATGTAGGAGAATTTACGATGACAAAGTGCATACTGAATTGTCTCAAAATTAAGTCCAAAGAGGCATAACAGTGGTAAAACTCAATGGACAATACAATCCTTTATACTGCAAAGTTCACACATCATGATCTTAAATTCCACAAAGTTTGGTGGAAATCGGACAAAAGATTTGAAAGTTGGTCTGGACGGACAGACAAGACGGACAGACATACAGACAGGCTGATTCCTATATACCCCCCAAACTACGTTTGCAGGGGGTATAATAAAGTTGAGTTTTAAAGGATTTGACAAACTTTATCACAGCTTGTCCTATTGGACTCACTGAGACACTAGTGATAATGTCTGTCTCGACCTTCATAACTGCTGATATTCTACATGTAGTACACACTGTCTGTATGGGTAAGATGGGTTATTTGTCCTTTTCATCACTTTCACTCATGTTACCATGGTTTAAAAGATGTATTTATTATTGAAATTCACTGTTCCTAAAATAATGTAATAATTTCTTAAAACTAAGGTTCTCCATTGGGAGTCATAAGTGATCTTTATTGATTTTGACTATCCTGTTTAAACCCTTTTGCTTTGTTGCTTTCAATGACTTTTGAATTATTAAAATGTTAAAGGAATTAAAACCCTCCCACTCTTGACAATTGGATCTCTAAAGGCAATACAGATGTAAATAAACAATAAAAAACCTGCATAAAATCACTTTCACTTAAAAAAGACCCCACACAATCATAAAAATGAACGACAACATCAACGTCGGTTAATGTTCATAGTTAACTAATCACTAGCTAATAAGACAGAATCTACTGGTTAAAATTCATTACTTTTAGGAACAAAAAAATCAAAACAGATTTATATCAATTAATCATTAATTTCTAAAAAAAAAACGGTTATGGTGTTTAACACCACTTTCAACAACATTTCAGTTATATTGTGGCATTCACTTTTTTTTTAATTAATGGCCTTCATATGAGACCAGAACAAACAGACCATCAGTCTACCAGAATCAAACATCAAACACTAAATATCAATAAAATAAAGAATGAAACACAAGTCTACGAAGTGACGAAATATTTTCAATTGTAGGAGTATTTGTTTACCATTTGTAATTCTTCAATAAATGTCAGCGAGCCATCTATAAATGAATTATTTTAATTCAATTTTTTTCTGCTATTGGAATCTGTCTGATCAATTGTTTAAGCAAATCAAATAAAAATATCAACACCACAAATGTCATAGAACCATGAGGCATCTATTTCTACGATTTATTACAAATTGATGTGACAATTAGATGACAATGTATTGGATTTTTGAGAAGATATGAAATTTCAGAATTTACACATTTGAGTTGATAGATATGACTTTTATTAAATGCTTTATTTAATCCATTAGAATGGTTCAAGGTTGTAGTAACAACATATGACTTGTCTTGTCATTAGAATGGTTCAAGGTTGTAGTAACAACATATGACTTGTCTTGTCATTAGAATGGTTCAAGGCTGTAGTAACAACATATGACTTGTCTTGTCATTAGAATGGTTCAAGGTTGTAGTAACAACATATGACTTGTCTTGTCATTAGAATGGTTCAAGGCTGTAGTAACAACATATGACTTGTCTTGTCATTAGAATGGTTCAAGGTTGTAGTAACAACATATGACTTGTCTTGTCATTAGAATGGTTCAAGGCTGTAGTAACAACATATGACTTGTCTTGTCATTAGAATGGTTCAAGGCTGTAGTAACAACATATGACTTGTCATGTCATTAGAATGGTTCAAGGCTGTAGTAACAACATATGACTTGTCTTGTCATTAGAATGGTTCAAGGCTGTAGTAACAACATATGACTTGTCATGTCATTAGAATGGTTCAAGGCTGTAGTAACAACATATGACTTGTCTTGTCATTAGAATGGTTCAAGGCTGTAGTAACAACATATGACTTGTCTTGTCATTAGAATGGTTCAAGGTTGTAGTAACAACATATGACTTGTCTTGTCATTAGAATGGTTCAAGGCTGTAGTAACAACATATGACTTGTCTTGTCATTAGAATGGTTCAAGGCTGTAGTAACAACATACGACTTGTCTTGTCATTAGAATGGTTCAAGGCTGTAGTAACAACATATGACTTGTCTTGTCATTAGAATGGTTCAAGGCTGTAGTAACAACATATGACTTGTCTTGTCATTAGAATGGTTCAAGGCTGTAGTAACAACATATGACTTGTCTTGTCATAGATGTGCAGTGATCCCCCCTCTTAAAATGACATGTTATAAGAGGGATGGCCTACCATGAGGGGAGGGTGGGATGGCCTACCTTGAGGGGAGGGAGGTGCAATTTAGTAATCTTTTACTATCTCAAAACATCTCAAATCTGACCTGATAAGAGAGAGGCCTTTGTATACTGTTTATAGATAAGAGAGAGGCCTTTGTATACTGTTTATAGATAAGAGAGAGGCCTTTGTATACTGTTTATAGATAAGAGAGAGGCCTTTGTATACTGTTTATAGATAAGAGAGGGGCCTTTGTATACTATTTATAGATAAGAGAGAGACTTTTGTATACTGTTTATAGATAAGAGAGAGGCGTTTGTATACTGTTTATAGATAAGAGAGAGGCCTTTGTATACTATTTATAGATAAGAGAGAGACCTTTGTATACTGTTTATAGATAAGAGAGAGGCCTTTGTATACTATTTATAGATAAGAGAGAGGCGTTTGTATACTATTTATAGATAAGAGAGAGGCCTTTGTATACTGTTTATAGATAAGAGAGAGGCCTTTGTATACTATTTATAGATAAGAGAGAGGCCTTTGTATACTGTTTATAGATAAGAGAGAGGCCTTTGTGTACTATTTATAGATAAGAGAGAGGCCTTTGTATACTATTTATAGATAAGAGAGAGGCCTTTGTATACTATTTATAGATAAGAGAGAGGCCTTTGTGTACTATTTATAGATAAGAGAGAGGCCTTTGTATACTATTTATAGATAAGAGAGAGGCCTTTGTATACTGTTTATAGATAAGAGAGAGGCCTTTGTATACTATTTATAGATAAGAGAGAGGCCTTTGTGTACTGTTTATAGATAAGAGAGAGGCCTTTGTATACTATTTATAGATAAGAGAGAGGCCTTTGTATACTGTTTATAGATAAGAGAGAGACCTTTGTATACTATTTATAGATAAGAGAGAGGCCTTTGTATACTATTTATAGATAAGAGAGAGGCCTTTGTATACTGTTTATAGATAAGAGAGAGGCCTTTGTATACTGTTTATAGATAAGAGAGAGGGGTTTGTATACTATTTATAGATAAGAGAGAGGCTTTTGTATACTATTTATAGATAAGAGAGAGGCCTTTGTATACTATTTATAGATAAGAGAGAGGCCTTTGTATACTGTTTATAGATAAGAGAGAGGCCTTTGTATACTATTTATAGATAAGAGAGAGGCCTTGATAAGAGAGAGGCCTTTGTATACTATTTATAGATAAGAGAGGGGCCTTTGTATACTATTTATAGATAAGAGAGAGGCCTTTGCATACTGTTTATAGATAAGAGAGAGGCTTTTGTATACTATTTATAGATAAGAGAGAGGCCTTTGGATACTATTTACAGATAAGAGAGAGGCCTTTGTATACTATTTATAGAAAAGAGAGAGACCTTTGCATACTGTTTATAGATAAGAGAGAGGCCTTTGCATACTGTTTATAGATAAGAGAGAGGCCTTTGTATACTGTTTATAGATAAGAGAGAGGCCTTTGCATACTGTTTATAGCTATGCTATTGTGGTTTCATATAAAATTCTATAAAACGGTAGTTAAAATACAAACAAACATCAGTTATATATAAGTGACAGTGTAGTTTATCTTCAATTTTGATTTGTTATGTTTCTTATAATTCTCTTTTTTTTTTAGAAAAATGTACGAATAGTGTGAAAATTTCCAATATTTAAGATGTTGATGGTGTTCAGTGTTGTGTAGCTGAAACTTTTTTTCATTTCAATCAACATTTACAGTTGTGATAGAAATGTAGTTACCATGAACAATGATATTTAAATAAATAGGTTGCTATGACATTAATTTAACACAAATCAATGGCAACAAGAATAACTGTTGAACAGATGAATCGTTATTTAATGCTTAATTCCCAACACAATATAATGACAGCATGTTATACACCGTCTAAGTTATAAACGTAATCACTAAATAATTAAATCAACATTTTAATATCAGATGATGCTCGTGTCATTTAACAGTGACACAACAGGTGCCACTAGTGGAGCAGGAACTGCTTATCCTTCTGACTTCACCCCCAGTTTTTTGTGGAGTTCATATTGCTCAATCTTTAGTTTTCTGTATAGCGTCTTGTATGTCATTGTTTGACCTTTTCCTGTTGGCCATTGTATTGTCAGTTCTTAGATTTACGGCTTCTGATTACCTGTTTTGTATCTTCTAGCGTGTCTTCTAGACATTCCAGGATATACAAGTTTTAAGATCACAATATGCACTTAACAATTAGTAAAGAAGTTCTATCAGAACAAAGTATGACAATCAACTCAGCAGTTATTAAGGAGATTTATTGGATATTTTCATATACAGGTTCATCCATTACATTATATTCAATAATGGCATCCATATAAGATATCTGATCTTTAAAAAATGATACAATAACTTTGATAACGACCATACAATGATAATCTATGTACAATTTGTCTTCCATTGATTGATCAGTTTCTCAGAAAAATGGGTCAGAATCTAGATGTGATATATTGTCTCTGTCAGCAATTTTTCAGCTATATCCTGAGTACCAAACTTAACAGGGAGACAACTATAACTGACCAGTGAAACCCCCACCCCTGGGTAGATGTCTAGAAACCTCAATATTTGACGTGGGTATTAGGATGCAAACCTACATCAGTCACATATTAGGCCTGTGGTCAGAGATCAATGATGTTAACTAACCACTCAGAAAATAGCCCCTTAGGGTCCTATGTAAATAACTGTCCATAGTTGACCACCATCTTTGTTTCCTAATTGGACACAAACATTTTAAAGTGCTATTCAATGAGCATTCATTTATGGCAATTTTAGTCAAACAGGTCATTAACATTATGCTTATTAAACACAGATTTAAATATGTTAGCCAAACTGATATAAAATATCAACCATCTCGACATACATGTAAATAAGAATAACTTTAACATGAACCAAAATACAATAATATAATACATCTACATCTACATAGTACGACGATCCATCAAAACTCTGAAAACTACACGTCGGCGCTGCGCAAACAGACATTAAAGAAAAATTAACTACAAATATTGCATGAAAATAACAGTGAAATTAAAAATTAACAAAAACAGGTCCACAAATTTAACACATTTACAGGTATTTACAGGCCAACTAAGATGTTTAGATGTTCTGACCTTGGATCAGTTGTTTAAACTGATCCAGGAATCCAGCATTAACAACTGTATAAGGTAGTAATATACATGTAGTTTAAAGTTAAAGTATCAATAGTAACTAAAACCTAGATTTTATATACTTTTCATTCATTATCTTTGAATAAGAATGCAATATTCAGCTTTATAGCAATGGCCTCTAAGACATATTCATTATACCCAGGCTGTTCCCAATAATTAAATAGATACCACAGCTAATTCTGATTACTAAGGAAATCAAATCAATTCATAAATAAGGAAAGAGAGAATTTCCCAAGGGCAGAGAAAAAATAAGTTGATTACATGACAAACAGGAACTACAGAACTATCTAGATAAAGAAAATGGCTACCAACTGCCATTTAGTCACATGACTCAAGTGATTAATGGCCACAGGTATAATGTCCAATCAAAATACAGATATCTATATTTCTACAAATCAATGTTACTGAAGCTAAATATAGTCAATTATTGTGTCAAATCAGCAACAAAAATTGAAAAAGTTCAACAAATATTTTTTTTAAATATGATCATTGAAGTGTTTCGACTGCATAGCTTCCCGAGCATTTGCAGTCATTTTGGACCCCAATTATAAAAATTGGACATGGCTTGATATTGGATGTCTAACTGTGCTGAATCTGTGAACTGTTAAACACTTTTATGTAAAGTTTGATGTTTTTGGCACCCATTTATATATTATTGGATTGTCAGATTAACAAATAATCAAACATGGTTAGACCATAATGGTAAACCCAGCCAGATTTTAGAGTATGCCTGCATCTTTTCCACACTGATAAATCTTGGAAGCATTCACATATAAAATAATACATTTTTAATTAAAACTGTTAATAAAATTGAGGAAATAATTAAGAAAAGTATTTTTATATCCTCTTCCTAGCAATTCATGTTATTATTGGATTCCAATTTTTGGGAAAACCAATTAATATAAAGCTGGGATAGAGAAGAAATATTGGTTCATCTTCTACAAACTAATACATGTAGATAAATCATCTCAATTAAAAACAATCTTTAATCTCACTTTTAACTGAAACAACAATTCTTTAAAAATTAATTTAAACCAAGAAATTGAGTCATGTGGCTAGGTAAATTCAAATTCAAAAATTCAAATTTAAATTATTTTATTGGAAATACCACATAATATCCATAGGCATGATCCAAAAATATACAAAATATTGTACAATTTTGACAAAGAAGTGACAATAAATGATATATAATATGGTTTTACACTGTAATAGGTAAAAAGATAAAACTTGCTTAGGTAAAGATAAGTTTACATGTACACCATCAGCTAAAAATATGCTTAATTAAAAACAAAAGATTATACTTGACTGACATTAGAATACATGTACCTTTATATTAATGATACTTTAACCAAGGATAAAACCATGAAAGTGTTCCTGCTTGTTTACAGTGGGGTCCTTTAATGTTAATATTATTTCAAATTAATAATATTGGGAGTATTGATATTTCTTTGCTTTATGGTGTTTAATGCCACTTTCAACAACATTTCAGTTATGTCAAGTAAAGTATTGGAAACGATACATGGCAGCATAAATTATAATCATAGAAATTGATAAAAAAAAAAGGGGCATCTTAAAAATTCAATCTAAACCAGTTAGGTGGATTTTTCTTCTTTTTTTTAACGATTTAAATCAGATATAGATTATATATGGTAAGGGAGGGAATTCCAGTCCATTATTCTGCATATTATCTCCCTTTTACATCATTTTCAATAACTCACTAGTTTCTTGTTTTGACTTACCTGTAGTTTGCTGAAGGGACAGGTGGATCTAACAAATCAAACTCCATTTTCTTGTTTGTCTGTATACTATTCCTCCACTCTATCTTCCTTAAAACACATTTTTACTTCCAATGTGAACTATAGTCAATTGTCTCCCTTGTTGGCTTCTAACGTTTTAGTCAGGTGGTTAAACTCTTGGAAACTTGTTAAAATGTAATCTGAAAAAACATAATTAAGTTTTAATTGGCAATATTTCACTTCTATTTATTATAAATCTCTCTGAAAATAGAAAACAAAAGTTTATACCAGAGAGAGGCAGATCAGAACTTTAAGTACAGAAGAGGACCCATTACATTTTTTAGATCTGAAAAGGAAAGAGGGCTATGCCAACATGTATCACTCACCTGGTTATAAATTACCTGTTTATTGCTCAATCATGTAAAGTTTGATTCAATCCGTTTTGCAAATTATAAGAAGATTTTTAAAAACATTTCCCAATAACATCATAATTCCATTGTTGTGTAGTGGAAGCCATCTTGGATTTCCATTCCACACAAAAATATGAACTCTGTGAAGGATCGTTCAATGAACATTTATGTTTAATATGGATTAAAACAAATTCATAGTATCAGAGCATACATGGTAGTTGGAAATCCAATTATCACTATAGAGGACCTTCCATAGATGCCTTCCTATCAAGTTTCGGTTCATTTGGCAAAGTGGTTTCAGAGGAGAAGATTTTTAGAAATCGACCAATCAGAAACAAGAACTACCTGTGGTGGCCATGTTTGTTAATGGATCAGGACGAAATGAGCATTCTTTATAGAGGATCTTCCATAGATGCTTCCTACAAAGTTTCGGTTCATTTGGCTAAGCGATTTCAGAGGAGAAGATTTGTTAGAAATCAACCAATCAGAAACAAGAATTGTCTGTGGTGGCCATGTTTGTTAACGGATGGAACGAAATGAGCAATCTTTACAGAAAATCTTCCAAAGATGCTTCCTATCAAGTTACGGTTCATTTGGCCAAACGGTTTCAGAGGAGAAAATTTTTAAAAAATCAGTCAATCAGAAACAAGAATCGTCTGTGGCGGCCATGTTTGTTAACGGATCGGGACGAAATGAGCAATCTTTACAGAGGACCTTACATAGATGCTTCCTACCAAGTTTCGATTCATTTGGCCAAGCAGTTTCAGAGGAGAAGATTTTTTAAAAATCGGCCAATCAGAAACAAGAATTGCCTGTGGCGGTCATGTTTGTTAATGGATTGGGACGAAATGAGCAAACTTTATAGAAGACCTTCCATAGATGCTTCCTACTAAGTTTCAGTTCATTTGGCTAAGGAGTTTCAGAGGAGAAGATTAAAATGTGAAAAGTTAACAGACGACGGACGCAGGATGTCAAGTGATGGCAAAAGCTCACATTGCCTTTGGCAGGGTGAGCTAAAAATGATGTCACAGTATGATTTCTATAGATTCAAATGTAGGTCTGTTTACCCAAAACACACTATCTGTATTTTTCTAATAATTTGATACCATTTTTGACATTCTATTTTCAACTACAGTGCAGTACAGTGGTTTTTTTTCAAATGAGGTGTATCGTCTGTTCCCTTTTGTGGACATGTTATATTTGATATCAGAAAGAACTTTAAAATAGTTTGGAACACTATTTACAAATTATTTCTGCAAAATTTGCCTATTGGTTTCTAAGAAAGTATCTAATTTTAACAGTCAGCCAGTTGGAAACTATTTCCCATGACTGCCACACTAGATGTCACTTTGGAACTAAATGAGAAATAGGACATCAATAGATGATTCTTACAGAGTTTTGGTTAAATCAGGGTGGTAGTTTCTGAAGAAACGTCTTTTTCAATATTCAGTTAATCACAAATTTATATTTCCCATGTTGGCCAAATTAGATTTCTTCCTACTTCTACCTACAACAAGTTGAGTGAGTGAGTGATTGTTAATGCCAACTCAGCAATTTTTTAAAATTGAAATACGAAAATATTAGAAATGACTATTCAAGGTAATAAGTATATGTTACCTGGATGTGAATTGATTGATACTGAAAATATCAGCCTGCCGAGCCAGAATATGAAGTTTGGTGGCGAGTGAGCGAAGCGAACGAGTCACAAACTTCATATTCTGTCAAGCAGGCTAATATTTTTCAGTATCAATCATATTCACATTCAGATGACATGTTTATCATCCATCTTAAATCAAACATAAACACGGATACATCTATATTTGTATTTTCGCGGGAAAAATCACATGATTCAAAATATTCAAAATACGATTCCCCAAAACATAGTTCATAAGTAGTTTGCAAATATACCATTCATTTTTACAGGTTTATATAAATGTTAAGATTGTTTAATTTTTCCTTTAATGGAGATATTCATTGGTCTTTTTTATTACAAACATCAAAGTCGGCAATTCATCGGTTTTGTTTACCAATGCCGTTCCATTTTAGAAAACATAAAGGTCACGACCTCATTTATGACGACTCAGCACAGGTTATCAAGAATTGTGACAAGTACATTTTTGCAGGACGATGTTTGTTGATATTGCTGACACGACAGTTCCTAATTTGATATATGTTTAAAAAATAAAATGTTAACTAGCTAATGGTGTTGCTGAATTTTATTTACTTTTGTCATCTTCACAGGAATTATCGTTTAAAATGTTGGGAGAATTTGGTGATAACTCCTGCTCACTGTTGACACATCCAGCTCAGCTCATGCGAACTTTGATACAAGTTTTGCCTATGGAGTCAGCAGGTAGATATAGCGGGAGGGAAGGATGATAATAGTTGATACAGGAAGTTTCATTGCTGGTAAAGTTAATAACAGATTGTTTTATGGCTTGAAATAATTACTTTTGAGGATAGGATTACTACAGTCATATACTTTAAATTCTATTTGTAACAGGATACATCCAATAATTAAGACACGAAACTTGTTTTTTTATCGTCTTGTTTTTACCTCCATTCAAGGTTAATGTTTAAAAAAACAAATTTATTCTCAACTATATACGTATACAATGGATCTCCATTATCAAATGAGGGCCCAGGTGGCTCAATGAGTTAGGTAGTTAAATTACCTAACAACTCATACAAGTCTATCACCAATACGGTGTGGGTTCCCGCCCGGCTTTGTAAATTACAAAAAGGGTGCATTTGACTCGCAGCCGCAAGTGATAAAGTTTACCAGTTGCTTGCCCATAGTCGGTGGTTCTCTCCGGGCACTCCAGCTTCTTCCACCACTAAAACTGGTCACCATGATATAGCTGAAATATTGCTGAAAGTGGCGTTAAAACACCAAAAAAACAAAATCAAATCAATCCATTATCAAGTGTCTATGATTAAATTTTAAAGATTTGGTTTCTTTTTACTTTCAACGTCATTCATGAAAAAAAAACACGACAGCATATATTTTTTTCATCCACAACAGAATTGAACTATGGATATTTAATACAATTTCAGTTTTATTTGTGAAGGAAAACAGCTAACCTGCTAAAAGTAAAGGACAAAAATAATTTCTAATTCTTATAATATTTTGCAAATCTAACAATAAACAAGACTGTGAAAAGAAAAAGATTATATCACAGAAAAAAGTTTGATCGTTGGTTGCATAACATCCTGCGGCAAATATTTCATACATAATTAGAATGACACCAAGTTTGATAATTTAATATAATATAACATAGCCACTACATGCCCCTACTCTTATTTTTGCTTAATCTACAAAAATGTTCTTCAAAGTGCAAGGAGTGTGGCACTCTCCAAACATGACCCCCTCCATGGTCCATGATCAGGCGTTCTGTATTATCACTTGACAATCTCCCATCAAGAGGGCTTCACCTACCCACCACCGTGGGGACGTGCAGACAGCTAATTAGGTTGAACCAACCATGACACCCTCCATGGTCCATTGTCAGGCTTTCTGTATTATCACTTGACAATCCCTCATCAAGAGGTCTTCACCTACCCACCACCAGGGGACGTGCAGGCAACTAATTGGATTGAACCCTGATAATCAACTAATTAGATTGAATCCTGATAATCAACTAATTGGATTGAACCCTGATAATCAACTAATTAGATTGAACCCTGATAATCAACTAATTGGATTGAACCCTGATAATCAACTAATTAGATTGAACCCTGATAATCAACTAATTGGATTGAACCCTGATAATCAACTAATTGGATTGAATCCTGATAATCAACTAATTGGATTGAACCCTGATAATCAACCAATATAGATTGAACCCTGATAATCAACTAATTGGATTGAACCCTGATAATCAACTAATTGGATTGAACCCTGATAATCAACTAATTGGATTGAACCCTGATAATCAACTAATTAGATTGAATCCTGATAATCAACTAATTGGATTGAACCCTGATAATCAACTAATTGGATTGAACCCTGATAATCAACCAATATAGATTGAACCCTGATAATCAACTAATTGGATTGAACCCTGATAATCAACTAATTGGATTGAACCCTGATAATCAACTAATTGGATTGAACCCTGATAATCAACTAATTGGATTGAACCCTGATAATCAACTAATTAGATTGAACCCTGATAATCAACTAATTGGATTGAACCCTGATAATCAACTAATTGGATTGAACCCTGATAATCAACTAATTGGATTGAACCCTGATAATCCAGCAGAAACCAATAGTTTAGGGTAATGGTGCTTAATGCCACTGTCAACAATATTTCAGTATCACGGTGAAAACATTTGAAATATTGGATGATTTGAATACTCTGATAAAATAAACTTTAATATATTGATCAGAGGAATTATGCACACTAATGGAAGAAGACGGCTTCACGACTTAATTCATATTGGCATGACAAGTCTAAAACGTCAATAGAAGTAATGGATATTTAAGGTAAAAATATCACCTGAACTATATTTTTTAATCAACTTTGTTTTAATCTAAGTGCATCGGCACACTTGAATATGGATCAATATATGTCATCTAGAACTTTATACAAGAGGTTCACTTGTGCCTGTATCACTAACTTGGTTATTACTGTATAATCTAGAACTTCATACAAGAGGTTCACTTGTGCCTGTATCACTAACTTGGTAATCACTGTGCAATCTAGAACTTCATACAAGAGGTTCACTTGTGCCTGTATCACTTGAACTTGGTTATCACTGTGTAATCTAGAACTTTATACAAGAGGTTCACTTGTGCCTGTATCACTAACTTGGTAATCACTGTGTAATTTAGAACTTTATACAAGAGTTTCACTTGTGCCTGTATCGCATACCTGATTATCATTGTTATAAACTGGATGATACTTTTAGGTAAAAACAAGACAATGTTGTATATTTTAAACTGAGCAGTTTTGATAGTGCAGCTATCTTTAGTTAACAGTTTATTAATGCCATAACACTGTCAGTAAGAAACAATTATTCAGTCCAAAAACTATACCGTAATAAACCCAATTTTTCAACAAAAATCTACTGTGTCCAAAGGACACTATGACCAGCTAAATAACATGGTCGACTACACAACATGACCAATCATCGTATCAAATATGATAGCTATTGGACCAACAACCTCAGAGGAGTTGCATTTACAAAGAATAACTACATTGAAAATGCATGAAAACGTTAAGGTCCTATAATTCCTACACAAATTGTTGAATCAAAATGGTAGGATAATATGATCAATTACACATCATGACCAATCATCTTACCAAATATGCGGGGCATAACAAATCTACCTGAAAACATTAACCACTGAATACAGTAGTGACTTTCAACATGAGCTATCCCTCTATACAAGAAAGGGTGCACTCGACTTGCAGCCGCAAGTGATAAAGTTTACCAGTTGCTTGCCCATGGTCGGTGGTTCTCTCCAGGTACTCCGGCTTCCTTTACCATTAAAACTGATGACCATGATATAGCTGAAATATTGCTGAAAGTGGCATTAAACACCAAAAATAAATCTATACAAGAGGGGACTACTGTTATTGGAGTCCACAATCAATTATTACAATCAATTAAGCAGCTTATAAGTATATTGCTGGACCTTTTTACCCATATAGTCTTAATTGTATTAAGCTGTATCTCTAATTGATAGCCATATAAAATATCTGATCTACAAAAGAAAGAATAAGCACCACACACTGATTTTTCATGAACCGTTTGAGTTTCATCTGTTAATAAATTTCTGTAAAAAAGTTTTTTTATACATCTTTATAATGCTAAAAACCACATCCAGAAGAAACTGCCATCTTTGTTTTCAGATGGAAGCAATAAAGTACAAACATTTTAAAAGAACCATTCGATGAAAACTGATGGTCAGTTTAGTTTCAATCAATTCCTGTGAAGAAAATGTGTATTTGTCATTTTTCAATTTAATTCAATGTTAAAACTATGTCCAGTGGTGGCAGCCATCTTGTTTTTCTACTTGACACTTTAAACATTCTTTTTTTACATATTCAATTAGGACTGCCATCTGGTTTTTCTGATAGACACAATTTTTTAAGAGGACTTCCAATGATCAGATATGTACAGTTTGGGTTGAATCTCCGGTAGATTTGATTCTGACACTGAGAAGATGACTTCTAAACCTTTTTGTCTTATAGTGTAGTTTTAATTATGTTGAACACTGACTTTTACATTAACACATGGAGCCCCCGTGTTAAATTATGAAAAGAACGTTTTAACAGTTATTGTCAACAATTCCACCAATATCAACAAAACGAACTCAACCACCTTTCACTCCAAAAACCATTGAACACAAAAAGACCATGACAATTGATGTTGGAAATTCCAGGATTAAATCACAGGAATGTGACCCTCCAATGTAGTATGTAAGTTATGTTAGCTATGTGACCTTTTCTCATCTTGTATTATCTTATTTGCCTTCAAACTTTGTGATTTATTGAATAAAGATTATAAAAAGTATATCCATCCTGTTGTTTCCCAGTAACACATTGAGTATTTTATGAGAGTCAAGATAGTTCTAACATCAAAACACCTTCATTACATTAACAGAAATCTGATCTATTATAAAGTAATGACAATAATCAGTTATACTTCATTAAAAAACTAATCTTTAATTTATTGTTATTAAGATAAGATAATATAAGGTTTTATTGATTTAAAATCCAAAGGTTGAATTGTCATCAAACAACAAACAATACATTCAACTACAACTACACAAATATAAACATTCAGATTATTTACAATGAAAAATATATAACATAATATTTAATATAATATTTCGACTGAGGAGGTTTGATACAGAGAGAATACCAGAAATATTATAGTATTTCTTGCTCTTAAACAAATTACATTAATGAATTTCTGTATTTATACATTTCACTTATGCCTTTAATACAGCACATGTTTATGTCATAATCATTATGACCTACATAGATTCTACACAAACAGATACAGCTAGGTGTATATAAAGATGGACCTAAACTGGTTATGGTGTTTAACAACACTTTCAAACAATATTTCAACTATATCGTGGCGGTCAATTTTATTAGTGGAAGAAACTGGGGTACCCAGAGAGACCAACGACCATGGGCAAGCAACTCGTAAACTTTATCACTTGTGGCTGCAAGTCGAGTGCACCCTTTTTTGTAATTTACAAAGCTGGGCACGAACCCATGCCATATCGAGTGCACCTCGCCATGAACGGCTTCAGTAGTGATAGACACTGAAACAAATCCAACTACCATATGATCATGACCACGACCACGACGTCTCCAAATAAATATGGACCTAAACCTCTTGTATGCATAAGAAACAGATAAATATGGACCATACTATTTTGTGAACATAGAAACAAATAAAAGGAACAGCTTTCTTTTATTGCAGTTTCCTGTCCTTGGTTGATGTTTTTTTTCATGTGTAAATGAACATGTAAGAAAATTATGTGAATTTTATAAATAGCAACATCATTTCAGCATTTTTGGGATATACACTACTCTAAGGTTTTGGATATACACTACTCTAAGGTTTAGGATATACACTACTCTAAGGTTTAGGATATATACTACTCTAAGGTTTAGGATATACACTACTCTAAGGTTTGGGATATACACTACTCTAAGGTTTAGGATATACACTACTCTAAGGTTTTGGATATACACTACTTTAAGGATTAGGATATACACTACTCTAAGGTTTAGGATATACACTACTCTAAGGTTTAGGATATACACTACTCTAAGGTTTAGGATATACACTATTCTAAGGTTTGGGATATACACTACTCTAAGGATTAGGATATACACTACTCTAAGGTTTTGGATATACACTACTCTAAGGTTTAGGATATACACTACTCTAAGGTTTAGGATATACACTACTCTAAGGTTTAGGATATACACTACTCTAAGGTTTAGGATATACACTACTCTAAGGTTTTGGGATATACACTACTCT
Organism: Bathymodiolus septemdierum; assembly: GCA_963383655.1. Taxonomy (NCBI): domain Eukaryota; kingdom Metazoa; phylum Mollusca; class Bivalvia; order Mytilida; family Modiolidae; genus Bathymodiolus; species Bathymodiolus septemdierum. The sequence goes on along the minus strand of OY726526.1, from coordinate 76,513,125 downwards.
AAGGTTTAGGATATACACTACTCTAAGGTTTGGGATATACACTACTCTAAGGTTTAGGATATACACTACTCTAAGGTTTTGAGATATACACTACTCTAAGGTTTAGGATATACACTACTCTAAGGATTAGGATATACACTACTCTAAGTTTTGGGATATACACTACTCTAAGGTTTAGGATATACACTACTCTAAGGATTAGGATATACACTACTCTAAGGTTTAGGATATACACTACTCTAAGGTTTAGGATATACACTACTCTAAGGTTTAGGATATACACTACTCTAAGGTTTAGGATATACACTATTCTAAGGCTTAGGATATATACTACTCTAAGGTTTAGGATATACACTACTCTAAGGTTTAGGATATACACTACTCTAAGGTTTAGGATATACACTACTCTAAGGTTTAGGATATACACTACTCTATGGTTTAGGATATACACTACTCTAAGGTTTAGGATATGCACTACTCTAAGGTTTAGGATATGCACTACTCTAAGGTTTAGGATATACACTACTCTAAGGTTTAGGATATACACTACTCTAAGGTTTAGGATATACACTACTCTAAGGTTTAGGATATACACTACTCTAAGGTTTAGGATATACACTACTCTAAGGTTTAGGATATACACTACTCTAAGGTTTAGGATTTACACTACTCTAAGGTTTAGGATATACACTACTCTAAGGATTAGGATATACACTACTCTAAGGTTTAGGATATACACTACTCTAATGATTAGGATATACACTACTCTAAGGTTTAGGATATACACTACTCTAAGGATTAGGATATACACTACTCTAAGGATTAGGATATACACTACTCTAAGGTTTAGGATATACACTACTCTAAGGTTTAGGATATACACTACTCTAAGGATTAGGATATACACTACTCTAAGGTTTAGGATATACACTACTCTAATGATTAGGATATACACTACTCTAAGGTTTAGGATATACACTACTCTAAGGATTAGGATATACACTACTCTAAGGTTTGGGATATACACTACTCTAAGGTTTAGGATTTACACTACTCTAAGGTTTAGGATATACACTACTCTAAGGATTAGGATATACACTACTCTAAGGTTTAGGATATACACTACTCTAAGGTTTAGGATATACACTACTCTAAGGTTTAGGATATACACTATTCTAAGGTTTAGGATATATACTACTCTAAGGTTTAGGATATACACTACTCTAAGGTTTAGGATATACAATACTCTAAGGTTTAGGATATACACTACTCTATGGTTTAGGATATACACTACTCTAAGGTTTAGGATATGCACTACTCTAAGGTTTAGGATATGCACTACTCTAAGGTTTAGGATATACACTACTCTAAGGTTTAGGATATACACTACTCTAAGGTTTAGGATATACACTACTCTAAGGTTTAGGATATACACTACTCTAAGGTTTAGGATATACACTACTCTAAGGTTTAGGATATACACTACTCTAAGGTTTAGGATTTACACTACTCTAAGGTTTAGGATATACACTACTCTAAGGATTAGGATATACACTACTCTAAGGTTTAGGATATACACTACTCTAATGATTAGGATATACACTACTCTAAGGTTTAGGATATACACTACTCTAAGGATTAGGATATACACTACTCTAAGGTTTGGGATATACACTACTCTAAGGTTTAGGATATACACTACTCTAAGGTTTTGGGATATACACTACTCTAAGGTTTATGATATACACTACTCTAAGGTTTAGGATATACACTATTCTAAGGTTTAGGATATACACTACTCTAAGGATTAGGATATACACTACTCTAAGGATTAGGATATACACTACTCTAAGGTTTAGGATATACACTACTCTAAGGATTAGGATATGCACTACTCTAAGGTTTAGGATATGCACTACTCTAAGGTTTAGGATATACACTACTCTAATGTTTAGGATATACACTACTCTAAGGCTTAGGATATAAACTACTCTAAGGTTTAGGATATACACTACTCTAAGGTTTAGGATATTCACTACTCTAAGGTTTAGGATATACACTACTCTAAGGTTTAGGATATGCACTACTCTAAGGTTTAGGATATGCACTACTCTAAGGTTTAGGATATACACTACTCTAATGTTTAGGATATACACTACTCTAAGGCTTAGGATATAAACTACTCTAAGGTTTAGGATATACACTACTCTAAGGTTTAGCATATACACTACTCTAAGGTTTAGGATATACACTACTCTAAGGTTTAGGATATACACTACTCTAAGGTTTAGGATATACACTACTCTAAGGTTTAGGATATACACTACTCTAAGGTTTAGGATATACACTACTCTAAGGTTTAGGATATACACTACTCTAAGGTTTAGGATTTACACTACTCTAAGGATTAGGATATACACTACTCTAAGGCTTAGGATATAAACTACTCTAAGGTTTAGGATATACACTACTCTAAGGTTTAGGATATACACTACTCTAAGGATTAGGATATACACTACTCTAAGGTTTAGGATATACACTACTCTAAGGTTTAGGATATACACTACTCTAAGGTTTAGGATATACACTACTCTAAGGTTTAGGATATACACTACTCTAAGGATTAGGATATACACTACTCTAAGGTTTAGGATATCCACTACTCTAAGGTTTAGGATATAAACTACTCTAAGGTTTAGGATATACACTACTCTAAGGTTTAGGATATACACTACTCTAAGGCTTAGGATATACACTACTCTAAGGTTTAGGATATACACTACTCTAAGGTTTAGGATATACACTACTCTAAGGTTTAGGATATACACTACTCTTAAGGTTTAGGATATACACTACTCTAAGGTTTAGGATATACACTACTCTAAGGTTTAGGATATACACTACTCTAAGGTTTAGGATATACACTACTCTAAGGTTTAGGATATACACTACTCTAAGGTCTTTCCCTTATTTGATAGAATAATTCTGAGTTTTAATTAAATCTGAAAACACTTTTGTCTGTATTAAAAAATGTTGGATGTCTCCATCAAAACATATTTCACAATGGTTTCTCCCTTGATAGGAGATTTACCAGTGATTTTGATTGAACTGAATTAATGTATAGAATTTTCACAGTCCGTATCGCAATCAATCAAATTTTAACAATTCAGTCAGAGATGATAATATGCAAATTTTGCATTTTCCTCCCCAAAAGAAGAAAACATGAAATTGTGCGTGTTCTGTAAACATTAAAATGAACATGAAAGCAGAAGCTCCTGTCAATGATTCGCTGTATAATTACACTTGATCCTATTAACCTTTATTTTAGTTGTCTTAAAGCGTCATGGGGTAATTCAACGGTGCAATTGTAATGCACAATAATGCATTATTTTTCCTCCGTAGTAGCATGTAATGTGTAATAGATAAATTGTGAATTGTAAAGTAATGTGTGACATTACCACAGATGAAAGTGTTCACTAATGAATAATGAGGCAATTCCTTCCTATACAATGCATGCCTATATACCCTTGTTTTCTACCCGTTTGGACTGAGCTTGACACATTTTATTTCCAAATATAAAAAAAGAGAGAAAAAGAGGAAATCCGCTGATCAGAGGAAAACTTCCATCTCTTTGTTAAAAATTATTTAATCAATGGTGTGCAATGCAGTGTTGTTTTCTAAAATGTCAACCCAAAGCACTAAATTATTGAGAAAAATCTGTCAAAGAGAGACAATCCAAATTTTCACTGAATACTGATGTAAAAAAACCTGGATTGTGTGTTGTAGATTTACTGTACAAGTAATGCTCTGAATTCAATCTAGTGTGAGTGAGCGAGTGATTGTTGTTTAACGCCAATTCAACAATTTTACAGCTATATCATGGCAAGAACAAGTTAATTTTCAATGAGATGATGATGAGGTCCACTTTGTACTAGACCAACACACCAAGTTGGATTTTTATAGTGCTAGCTCACTGAAACAAAAGTCTGTGGGTAGACATGTCTCCCCACTTGGACATATTATTCTGATTCCGAGCCAACCCGTCTTTGCTCTCACTCCTTAATACTGCGTGCTAAGCGGAGAAGCAACAAATACCAATTTTATAGTCTTTGATTTGACCCGACCGGGGTTCAAACCCACGATTTACCGCACTTGACATTCTAGTTTGGGTGATGATAAACATATGCTTAAAAATGTATGTGTTGATTGCAACTAGATGTTGATTGTATGGCAATAGGTATTTATTATACATATTCTTGAATGGCAATAGGTATTTATTATACATATTCTTTTATGGCAATAGGTATATATTATACATATTCTTGTATGGCAATAGGTATTTATTATACATATTCTTGTATGGCAATAGGTATTTATTATACATATTCTTGTATGGCAATAGGTATTTATTATACATATTCTTGTATGGCAATAGGTATTTATTATACATATTCTTGTATGGCAATAGGTATTTATTATACATATTCTTGTATGGCAATAGGTATTTATTATACATATTCTTTTATGGCAATAGGTATATATTATACATATTCTTGTATGGCAATAGGTATTTATTATACATATTCTTGTATGGCAATAGGTATTTATTATACATATTCTTGAATGGCAATAGGTATTTATTATACATATTCTTGTATGGCAATAGGTATTTATTATACATATTCTTGTATGGCAATAGGTATTTATTATACATATTCTTGTATGGCAATAGGTATTTATTATACATATTCTTGTATGGCAATAGGTATTTATTATACATATTCTTGTATGGCAATAGGTATTTATTATACATATTCTTTTATGGCAATAGGTATATATTATACATATTCTTGTATGGCAATAGGTATTTATTATACATATTCTTGTATGGCAATAGGTATTTATTATACATATTCTTGTATGGCAATAGGTATTTATTCAGGACAAATCTTGCACAGGAAACATCCAAGGACAAAAAAAAAAAAAAAAACAAGTCAGATTTTCTTTAAAGTGAACCAGTGAGTTTAGAGAATTTCTTTGGAGAAAAGATGACAATCAAGTAATAATAAAAAAAATCTTTAAACAAGAAATACATTCAACTGAAAAAAAATTCTAATGATATATTTTACATGAGAAGTATATCTACAGAAATTATTATCAAAGAAAGATAACTCTTAAACATCAATAAAACAAAAAAGAAGTGCTAAATAGAAATTGCTTTGTCCACTAATAGCCATAGTGGGAGTTAAGATTGAAAGATATGAGGAATCTTTATTATGACTAAAAATCATAAATTACTCCTTCAGAGTTTCAGCTCAAATGGTCCAGTGGTTTCTGAGATTTTCCCCCATATTTTAGCCAATCAGAAACTGCTATGTCCTGTGGTGGCCATATTGAATGTTAGATCAGACTTAAATAAGGACCTTCACTGATGATCACCAATAGATCATTCCTGCCATGTAATGGTTAAAAAGTCTTAGTGGTTTCATTGGAGATTAAAATGTAAATAGTCAACAGATGGATGGTAAGTCATGAGTAGAACTCTGAAATTACAGAACTACAGAAATTCAAAAAGTAACTTTAAACAGATTAGTTAAACATTGCATCAGTGTTCTTCCCCAAAATCTATTTTAGTAATTATATTTTAATTCAAAGTATGGACTTCTATATACCCACCACTAAAATATAACATTTGAAAACAGCAAACTTGCATTTATCTGAGAAAAAGAGTTAAATTTTAAAGTACAAAGAATTATTTTCCTCCGTGACACTGCTCCAGTAATAATTGGTTTCTAAATTGTTCCTTACACATTTTCCTCTCTAAACTATATGTCAATCGTCACTTCTAAGATATCAGATGTGTTTAATGTCTAAGGTATCAGATGTGTTTAATGTCTAAGTTTTTACAGGAAATCTATAGATAGAGAATAATGAAGATAAAGTGATTTGTCACCATGTCAACTTCTATGTATTAATTATCTGTAAAGTCACACTAATATGTCTAGTCACCACCATTGATTAAAAAGATTATACCTCCAGTTCATTCTCATCCCTTCTCGTAATCCTTACATTTTCTAGTTTTCCTTCAACTCTAATGAACAACTAACCCAGTCTTTATAATCCCTAAAAGTCTTGCTGAGTTATATGTCTTACATTTTCTAGTTTTCCTTCAACTCTAATGAACAACTAACCCAGTCTTTATAATCCCTAAAAGTCTTGCTGAGTTATATGTCTTACATTTTCTAGTTTTCCTTCAACTTTAATGAACAACTAACCCAGTCTTTATAATCCCTAAATGTCTTGCTGTGTTATATGTTTATCATTGTTTTTATTGTTTTTGTCTGTGAATATTAATATAATTATATATACTTGTACAGCCAAACCTGTATGGGAACATGAAAATGTGGCCTTTATCAGCATTTGCACTTTATAGACGGGTTCAAATAATATACATGTACAATATTCAATAAATTGAGAAATTGAAGCTGCCCTTTATAGACAGTGATCTGTTATATATAGGTGCCCTTTACAGCAAGTTTGAGTAAACCAAAAACCTGGCTAAACTCAACCCTGAGTAAACCAAAAACCTGTCTAAACCCAACCCTGAGTAAACCAAAAACTTGCCTAAACCCACCCCTGAGTAAACCAAAAACCTGTCTAAACCCAACCCTGAGTAAACCAAAAACCTGCCTAAACCAGACAGACTTTACAGTCCAATCTACTAAACCCTGAGTAAACCGGAAAACCTGCCTAAACCAGACAGACTTTTAGTTCCATCTACTAAATGTCTATGTAATTTGAACCTGTGTAAACCAAACACCTGTCTAATCTGAACAATTTCTTCATGTACATTGTCCAAATATAAAAATATAAAATTGTATGAGCATCAGAAACAGGTAGAAATGTGTGATTTTGGCAAGTTTATCCTGCAATTTTAAAAAGCTCAAAACAACAACCAAATTGTATGGCAAACAACAATCAATCAATCAATCAATCACTCAATCACTCAATCAATCAATCAATCAATCAATCAATCAATCAATCAATCAATCAATCAATCAATCAATAAAATGTATATAAAACATAAATCTAAATGAATGGAATTTAAAAACCAGTTCCTACAGTAGTTTATTAATATTGTGGTGGTCAGATTTAGTAGTGAAGGAATTGAAGTAAAAACCACTGATGTTCCACAAGTCACTAACAAACTTGTATTAAGCACACATCATCCCAATTGTGAGTTAAATTAACATTTGTTGAGATCAGCAGGGACTGAATAGGTAAGAAAAAATCTCACAACTATACTTCTTTGATAATAAATTCCTACAACAAAATATGTCAGTTTTATACAGATTTTTGTTTATAATAAGAATTGTCTCCCCTTTACCATTTTCTCCTACTTCTCTCACAATAAATTCATACAATAGAACAAGTCAAGTTAACACATATATAATATGGATTGTCCCCCCTTTTCCATCTTCTGACAACTAGAATCTCCTGTTTCACATCACATGCCAAATTTCAACCATTTCTTTCTTCATTTAAATGAGGGCAAGGATTATGGTGTTTAATGCCACTTTCAACAATATTTCAGTTATATCGTGGCAGTCAGATTTATTGGTGGAGGATGCGACATCAAAACAAAAAGAGGAATTTTTTAACTATCTACATACAGATCACTCTTTTGGTGTCTATGGAGAATGTTTTTAAAATACCAGAAAGGGCCCGGGTGGCTCAATGAGTTAGGTAGTTGGATTACCTAACAACTCATACAAGCCTATCACCAATACAGCGTGGGTTCGCACCCGGTTTTGTAAATTACAAAAAAGGGTGCACTCGACTCGCAGCCACAAGTGATAAAGTTTACCAGTTTCTTGCCCATGGTCGGTGGTTCTCTCCGGGTACTCCAGCTTCTTCCACCACTAAAACTGGTCACCATGATATAACTGAAATATTGCTGAAAGTGGCATTAAAAACCAAAAATAAAAAAAATAGAAAATACCAGAAACTACTAAATCAGTGGTCATTTGGGATATATTTCAGCATGTATGCAGTCATAGTCTTCAAGGTCATGTTTGACTTTAAAATGTAATAAAAGTATTATAGTTTTTTATTCAGTCTAACTGGTAGTTATTTCTAAATATAGCAAAAACCATGGACTTAAAGTCCACATATACTTATAGTCCACAAAGACATAAGAAAATACTATTTTTAGCCTAATATAGCAGTCCTTGCAGATCTGTTTCTAACAAAACATTGGTTATTGGTGAAGGTTCCTAGGGTTCAAATCCACAGAGCTGCTGACAGCATCCCCTGGTGGTGGATAGGAGGAGCCCTCTCGAGGGCGGGTTGTCATGTTATAATATGGAAAGCCTGATCTTGGACCTTAGTGGGTTTGGAAAGTGCCACACTCCCTACATGTTAAAAGACCTCTTTTGTATATTTCAAAAAAGAGTAGACACATTGTAGCCTCTACTAAAGGATAACTCTCCATACTTTTTCAGTAGCAGTCAAAAGTTGTTGCCCCTTGTGGGGCCCATCCCTCCCTCATTTCTGCAGTTTTTATATATTACTGAATGTGTTCTCATCCTGAATATAGCTGAACTTGTTGAACTTGGGCAATAATCTATCTAACAAAACATTTGTGAACAGAATCATTATAGGTTCAAAGGTTACAAATAAAAGATAAATTTAGCTACTGCTTTATACCATGATATAAAATACTCATTACTAACAAACAGATATCATAAAATATAATAAAAACATTAACAAGAAAAAGGCTTATTATGTTACAGCTTGAGCCAATCAGACAGCATGTGTCAATTTCTGTTGAGAAGATGATATTTAACAATACAAGCATTTCATGAAAGTAAAGTAATATCTTAATAACATTTCAAATTAATTTTTAAGAAATTTTGATTATAAATCTTACATAATAGAAATCATTTGTTAAAACCTGGAGAACTATTCATTATATGGTTGAAATCTATATACTGGTTTGTTTTTTGGGCCGTCGTGATCGTATGGCAGTTGGATTTACAATTACCTGTGCAATCAGTGCCTATCACCACCAAAGTTGTGAGTGCAAACCCTCATTCATAGCGAGATGTACTCAATACAACATTATGTGATAAAGTTTGTCAGTAACTTGCGACAGGACGGTGGTTTTCTCCAGGTACTATGGTTTCCTCCACCAGTAAAACTGACCACCACGATATAACTTAACTATTGTTGAAAGTGGCATTAAGCACCATAAATAATAATTAAACCTATATTCTGATTTGTGTCTTGTTTCCATGACGAGGAAGGAACAAAGGAAAATAGACATTAAAATTTGGAGAAATCACAAAAATTGCTTTATATCTGATTCCCAGTCCATGATGAGGAAATAACAAAGGAAGAAGACAATAAAACCATGGAACACTATCTATTATAGGGCTTAAACCACAAAAGTGGGTTGTGTCTGGTTCCCAGTCCATGATGAGGAAATAACAAAGGAACAAGACAATAAAACCATGGAACACTATCTATTATAGGGCTTAAACCACAAAAGTGGGTTGTGTCTGGTTCCCAGTCCATGATGAGGAAATAACAAAGGAACAAGACAATAAAACCATGGAACACTATCTATTATAGGGCTTAAATGACAAAAGTGGGTTGTGTCTGGTTCCCAGTCCATGATGAGGAAATAACAAAGGAACAAGACAATAAAACCATGGAACACTATCTATTATAGGGCTTAAACCACAAAAGTGGGTTGTGTCTGGTTCCCAGTCCATGATGAGGAAATAACAAAGGAACAAGACAATAAAACCATGGAACACTATCTATTATAGGGCTTAAATGACAAAAGTGGGTTGTGTCTGGTTCCCAGTCCATGATGAGGAAATAACAAAGGAAGAAGACAATAAAACCATGGAACACTATCTATTATAGGGCTTAAACAACAAAAGTGGGTTGTGTCTGGTTCCCAGTCCATGATGAGGAAATAACAAAGGAACAAGACAATAAAACCATGGAACACTATCTATTATAGGGCTTAAACAACAAAAGTGGGTTGTGTCTGGTTCCCAGTCCATGATGAGGAAATAACAAAGGAACAAGACAATAAAACCATGGAACACTATCTATTATAGGGCTTAAACGACAAAAGTGGGTTGTGTCTGGTTCCCAGTCCATGATGAGGAAATAACAAAGGAAGAAGACAATAAAACCATGGAACACTATCTATTATAGGGCTTAAACAACAAAAGTGGGTTGTGTCTGGTTCCCAGTCCATGATGAGGAAATAACAAAGGAACAAGACAATAAAACCATGGAACACTATCTATTATAGGGCTTAAACAACAAAAGTGGGTTGTGTCTGGTTCCCAGTCCATGATGAGGAAATAACAAAGGAACAAGACAATAAAACCATGGAACACTATCTATTATAGGGCTTAAACAACAAAAGTGGGTTGTGTCTGGTTCCCAGTCCATGATGAGGAAATAACAAAGGAACAAGACAATAAAACCATGGAACACTATCTATTATAGGGCTTAAACGACAAAAGTGGGTTGTGTCTGGTTCCCAGTCCATGATGAGGAAATAACAAAGGAACAAGACAATAAAACCATGGAACACTATCTATTATAGGGCTTAAACGACAAAAGTGGGTTGTGTCTGGTTCCCAGTCCATGATGAGGAAATAACAAAGGAAGAAGACAATAAAACCATGGAACACTATCTATTATAGGGCTTAAACCACAAAAGTGGGTTGTGTCTGGTTCCCAGTCCATGATGAGGAAATAACAAAGGAACAAGACAATAAAACCATGGAACACTATCTATTATAGGGCTTAAACCACAAAAGTGGGTTGTGTCTGGTTCCCAGTCCATGATGAGGAAATAACAAAGGAACAAGACAATAAAACCATGGAACACTATCTATTATAGGGCTTAAACAACAAAAGTGGGTTGTGTCTGGTTCCCAGTCCATGATGAGGAAATAACAAAGGAACAAGACAATAAAACCATGGAACACTATCTATTATAGGGCTTAAACCACAAAAGTGGGTTGTGTCTGGTTCCCAGTCCATGATGAGGAAATAACAAAGGAAGAAGACAATAAAACCATGGAACACTATCTATTATAGGGCTTAAACAACAAAAGTGGGTTGTGTCTGGTTCCCAGTCCATGATGAGGAAATAACAAAGGAAGAAGACAATAAAACCATGGAACACTATCTATTATAGGGCTTAAACAACAAAAGTGGGTTGTGTCTGGTTCCCAGTCCATGATGAGGAAATAACAAAGGAACAAGACAATAAAACCATGGAACACTATCTATTATAGGGCTTAAACAACAAAAGTGGGTTGTGTCTGGTTCCCAGTTCATGATGAGGAAATAACAAAGGAACAAGACAATAAAACCATGGAACACTATCTATTATAGGGCTTAAACGACAAAAGTGGGTTGTGTCTGGTTCCCAGTCCATGATGAGGAAATAACAAAGGAACAAGACAATAAAACCATGGAACACTATCTATTATAGGGCTTAAACCACAAAAGTGGGTTGTGTCTGGTTCCCAGTCCATGATGAGGAAATAACAAAGGAAGAAGACAATAAAACCATGGAACACTATCTATTATAGGGCTTAAACCACAAAAGTGGGTTGTGTCTGGTTCCCAGTCCATGATGAGGAAATAACAAAGGAACAAGACAATAAAACCATGGAACACTATCTATTATAGGGCTTAAACAACAAAAGTGGGTTGTGTCTAGTTCCCAGTCCATGATGAGGAAATAACAAAGGAACAAGACAATAAAACCATGGAACACTATCTATTATAGGGCTTAAACCACAAAAGTGGGTTGTGTCTGGTTCTCAGTCCATGATGAGGAAATAACAAAGGAACAAGACAATAAAACCATGGAACACTATCTATTATAGGGCTTAAACGACAAAAGTGGGTTGTGTCTGGTTCCCAGTCCATGATGAGAAAGGAACAAAGGAACCTCATATTAAAACCTGGGGCACTTTGCTTTATATGGTTGAAACCTCAAAAATGCCTTGTCTTGTTCTTAGTCCACGATGATGAAGGAACACAGGGAACCAGAAATCAAAACCTGGAACACTATCTATTACATGGTTTAAACTGGAACACTATTACATGGTTTAAACTGGAACACTATATATTACATGGTTTAAACTGGAACACTATATATTACATGGTTTAAACTGGAACACTATCTATTACATGGTTTAAACTGGAACACTATATATTACATGGTTTAAACTGGAACACTATCTATTACATGGTTTAAACTGGAACACTATATATTACATGGTTTAAACTGGAACACTATCTATTACATGGTTTAAACTGGAACACTATCTAATACATGGTTTAAACTGGAACACTATCTATTACATGGTTTAAACTGGAACACTATCTATTACATGGTTTAAACTGGAACACTATATATTACATGGTTTAAACTGGAACACTATCTATTACATGGTTTAAACTGGAACACTATCTATTACATGGCTTAAACTGGAACACTATCTATTACATGGTTTAAACTGGAACACTATCTATTACATGGTTTAAACTGGAACACTATCTATTACATGGTTTAAACTGGAACACTATATATTACATGGTTTAAACTGGAACACTATATATTACATGGTTTAAACTGGAACACTATCTATTACATGGTTTAAACTGGAACACTATATATTACATGGTTTAAACTGGAACACTATCTATTACATGGTTTAAACTGGAACACTATATATTACATGGTTTAAACTGGAACACTATATATTACATGGTTTAAACTGGAACACTATCTATTACATGGTTTAAACTGGAACACTATCTATTACATGGTTTAAACTGGAACACTATATATTACATGGTTTAAACTGGAACACTATCTATTACATGGTTTAAACTGGAACACTATCTATTACATGGTTTAAACTGGAACACTATATATTACATGGTTTAAACTGGAACACTATATATTACATGGTTTAAACTGGAACACTATCTATTACATGGTTTAAACTGGAACACTATCTATTACATGGTTTAAACTGGAACACTATCTATTACATGGTTTAAACTGGAACACTATCTATTACATGGTTTAAACTGGAACACTATATATTACATGGTTTAAACTGGAACACTATCTATTACATGGTTTAAACTGGAACACTATCTATTACATGGTTTAAACTGGAACACTATATATTACATGGTTTAAACTGGAACACTATATATTACATGGTTTAAACTGGAACACTATATATTACATGGTTTAAACTGGAACACTATATATTACATGGTTTACACTGGAACACTATATATTACATGGTTTAAACTGGAACACTATATATTACATGGTTTAAACTGGAACACTATATATTACATGGTTTAAACTGGAACACTATCTATTACATGGTTTAAACTGGAACACTATCTATTACATGGCTTAAACTGGAACACTATCTATTACATGGTTTAAACTGGAACACTATCTATTACATGGCTTAAACTGGTTTGTGTCTGGATCTAATCCATGATAAGGAAATAAAGGAAACCAGAGATTAAAACATTGTTTGAAATATATCATTTTAATGGAAAAGGAACTATGGTCAATTTGATATTGTTTTTTTGTTGATGTGTAAAAAAAATCACTAAAACCACCTGATTGAAATCCATAAAAAAAATTCTGATTCAAGCAATACAAAAAAATCTCTCAGTATCAAAATCAAAAAAAAATATTGTTCTAGTCAACAACACGATAAGTACTAAACAAAACTCCTACAAAAAAAAGGTATACTAAATAAATTCCCCTGATAAAATTATAAACTTACCCCAGTTAGAATCCGATTGTCACTGATTTTCTTCTGTATCTCTGTAACAATAAAAACAAACTTGGTCTCTCAAATGTTTGTAATCTTGACTTTACTAGTGTTTCTAATACTGAGTTTATTCTCCAAGAGACTGTAAAAATCAGCACTGTCCAAAAAGTTAATTGGATTTTTGTCCTTAATTAAGTAAATTATACTATAAATAACGAGCTATAAAACATGTATAATTTGAGGATCCGTAAAACAGTGATGGGGTATTAATGAAGTGAAGGTGTTAAAATAAAAGAAAGATTATAAATTATTTACCCCATCTCATGTTTTTAAACATCATCAATTTCTTTAAATCAAATTAATGTTGTTCAAGTATAAAACCTAACTCTACCAGTCATTATGTTTGGCTTCATCATGACACTTCCAATTTATTTCTTCAGTCTGAAGATCATTTTTTTTTTTTATTAAAAACAAAACTTAATTCAAATATGCTTTCAACAATTTGTTGTTTAATAATAGTCTTGTGTACACCATAGATGTAAGAACATTCTTCAAACAATCCTGTAATTTTTATGTCAAAGCTTCAACATAACTAGGTATAATTCAATATTACCTGCTTCTTACCCATCATTTATCATTAAGATTAAAAAACATGATTTCAAATGCCATTGACTTATTCTTGCTTTATCAGTTAATAAAATCTATAAATAGCAACCAAATTCCCCTTCTACATTTTCCAATGTTCTGCTTGTTCTTTAATTTCCTTCAAATATGCAACACACTATGATTTCATTATCAAGACCCCCACTCCCCATAAAAAGGTGATAAACAATCAGAGTGATCATTACTTAAGGTGATTTTCTTAGCCATAAACTTGATTACTAACAAGATCTATTACACATCTTTAGTCACTCCTATTATTGACTTATGGAAGCTTTTCTTTTTATATTTGTGTTGAACTGGTGTACATTTTCTATTCTAATGTCTATTCTAATGTACGAGACAAAGCAGGGGGCCGTCGTGGCAGTGATCGTATGGTAGCTGGATTTACAACTACCTATGCAATCAGTGCTCATCACCACTGATGTTGTGAGTTCGAATCTCGATCAGGACGAGGTGTACAACATTATGTGATAAAGTTTGTCAGTGACTTGTGACAGGTTGGTGGTTTTCTCCAGGTCGTCCGGTTTCCTCCACCAATAAAACTGACCGTCACGATATAACTGAAATATTGCTGAAAGTGGCGTTAAACACCACCAAAAAAACAACGAGACAAAGAATTTGAATCATACTTAAAAATATACCCCAAATAATGATGACAGAAGTAAAGAGTTCCACTCAACTGCAGACATGCAGGCTAGGTCCCTAGAGAGAAGTAAAGAGTTCCACTCAGGCATGCAGGCTAGGGCCCTAGAGAGAAGTAAAGAGTTCCACTCAGGCATGCAGGCTAGGGCCCTAGAGAGAAGTAAAGAGTTCCACTCAGGCATGCAGGCTAGGGCCCTAGAGAGAAGTAAAGAGTTCCACTCAACTGCAGACATGCAGGCTAGGGCCCCCAGACGAAAGTAAAGAGTTCCACTCCACTGCAGGCATGCAGGCTAGGGCCCCCAGACACAAGTAAAGAGTTCCACTCAACTGCAGGTGTGCAGGCTAGGGCCCCCCGACAGAAGTAAAGAGTTCCACTCAACTGCAGGCATGCAGGTTAGGGCCCCCAGACAGAAGTAAAGAGTTCCACTCAACTGCAGGCATGCAGGCTAGGGCCCCCAGACAGAAGTAAAGAGTTCCACTCAACTGCAGGCATGCAGGTTAGGGCCCCCAGACAGAAGTAAAGAGTTCCACTCAACTGCAGGCATGCAGGCTAGGGCCCTAGAGAGAAGTAAAGAGTTCCACTCAACTGCAGGCATGCAGGCTAGGGCCCTAGAGAGAAGTAAAGAGTTCCACTCAACTGCAGGCATGCAGGCTAGGGCCCCCAGACAGAAGTAAAGAGTTCCACTCAACTGCAGGCATGCAGGTTAGGGCCCCCAGACAGAAGTAAAGAGTTCCACTCAACTGCAGGCATGCAGGCTAGGGCCCTAGAGAGAAGTAAAGAGTTCCACTCAACTGCAGGCATGCAGGCTAGGGCCCCCAGACAGAAGTAAAGAGTTCCACTCAACTGCAGGCATGCAGGCTAGGGCCCCCAGACAGAAGTAAAGAGTTCCACTCAACTGCAGGTGTGCAGGCTAGGGCCCCCAGACAGAAGTAAAGAGTTCCACTCAACTGCAGGCATGCAGGCTAGGGCCCTAGAGAGAAGTAAAGAGTTCCACTCAACTGCAGGCATGCAGGCTAGGGCCCCCAGACAGAAGTAAAGAGTTCCACTCAACTGCAGGCATGCAGGCTAGGGCCCCCAGACAAAAGTAAAGAGTTCCACTCAACTGAAGGTGTGCAGGCTAGGGCCCCCAGACAGAAGTAAAGAGTTCCACTCAACTGCAGGCATGCAGGCTAGGGCCCCCAGACAGAAGTAAAGAGTTCCACCCAACTGCAGGCATGCAGGCTAGGGCCCCCAGACAGAAGTAAAGAGTTCCACTCCACTGCAGGCATGCAGGCTAGGGCCCTAGAGAGAAGTAAAGAGTTCCACTCAACTGCAGGCATGCAGGCTAGGGCCCCCAGACAGAAGTAAAGAGTTCCACTCAACTGCAGGCATGCAGGCTAGGGCCCCCAGACAGAAGTAAAGAGTTCCACTCAACTGCAGGTGTGCAGGCTAGGGCCCCCAGACAGAAGTAAAGAGTTCCACTCAACTGCAGGCATGCAGGCTAGGGCCCCCAGACAGAAGTAAAGAGTTCCACTCCACTGCAGGCATGCAGGCTAGGGCCCCCAGACAGAAGTAAAGAGTTCCACTCAACTGCAGGCATGCAGGCTAGGGCCCCCAGACAGAAGTAAAGAGTTCCACTCAACTGCAGGCATGCAGGCTAGGGCCCCCAGACAGAAGTAAAGAGTTCCACTCAACTGCAGGCATGCAGGCTAGGGCCCCCAGACAGAAGTAAAGAGTTCCACTCAACTGCAGGCATGCAGGCTAGGGCCCCCAGACAGAAGTAAAGAGTTCCACTCAACTGCAGGCATGCAGGCTAGGGCCCCCAGACAAAAGTAAAGAGTTCCACTCAACTGCAGGTGTGCAGGCTAGGGCCCCCAGACAGAAGTAAAGAGTTCCATTCAACTGCAGGCATGCAGGCTAGGGTCCCCAGACAGAAGTAAAGAGTTCCACTCAACTGCAGACATGCAGGCTAGGGCCCCCAAACAGAAGTAAAGAGTTCCACTCAACTGCAGGTGTGCAGGCTAGGGCCCCCAGACAGAAGTAAAGAGTTCCACTCAACTGCAGGTGTGCAGGCTAGGGCCCCCAGACAGAAGTAAAGAGTTCCACTCAACTGCAGGCATGCAGGTTAGGGCCCCCAGACAGAAGTAAAGAGTTCCACTCAACTGCAGGTGTGCAGCCTAGGGCCTTAGAGAGAAGTAAAGAGTTCCACTCAACTGCTGTTCCTTTACTTTAATTTGTGTCTAAGTGTAATGTTGGCTAGTCTCTCATGTTCATTTACATCCATATCCTTTCTTACTACAAGCTGTTCCTTTACTTTAATTTGTGTCTAAGTGTAAAGTTGGATAGTCTCTCATGTTCATTTACTTCCATATTCTTTTTTACTAAGAGATTTTGTAGTTTTATTGCTGTATAAAAGAGCTGACTAAAGTACATTTTATGCAAGCCATACTCCTGTTAATGCCTTTACTTCCCCACAAAAATTGCACTCAGTACTTATAACTACATTTTTACATTATTATATCAAATACAACTGAAATTAATATTTGTTTTAATGTTCCACATTTTCAACTGGAAGTGACCCTTGTGGTCATGATCATATGATAGTTAGATTTATAATTATCAGTACAATCAGTACTTATCACCACTCAAGTTTGAATCCTGTTCATAAGTTACTTGATACAATATTATGTGATAACTTTTGTCAGTGACTATCGACAGGTAGGTGGTTTTCTCTGGGTACTGCGGTTTCCTCCACCAATTAAACTGACCACCATGATATAACTGAAATATTATTGACTGGTATTAAACACCACACCCCTACCCCTTTTCTTAGGAAGAAAGGATATGGATGTAAATGAACATGAGAGACTATCCAACATCACACTTAGACACAAATTAAAGTAAAGGAACAGCTTGTAGTAAGAAAGGGTATGGATGTAAATGAACATGAGAGACTATCCAACATCACACTTAGACACAAATTAAAGTAAAGGATCAGCTTGTAGTAAGAAAGGATATGGATGTAAATGAACATGAAGTACTATCAAACTTTACACTTAGACACAAATTAAAGTAAAAAAACAGCTTGTAGTAAGAAAGGGTATGGATGTGAATGAACATGAGAGACTAGCCAACATTACACTTAGACACAAATTAAAGTAAAGGAACAGCTTGTAGTAAGAAAGGATATGGATGTAAATGAACATGAGAGACTAGCCAACATTACACTTAGACACAAATTAAAGTAAAGAAACAGCTTGTAGTAAGAAAGGATATGGATGTAAAGGAACATGAGAGACTATCCAACATTACACTTAGACACAAATTAAAGTAGAGGAACAGCTTGTAGTAAGAAAGGATATGGATGTAAATGAACATGAGAGACTATTCAACATTACACTTAGACACAAATTAAAGTAAAGGAACAGCTTGTAGTACGAAAGGATATGGATGTAAATGAACATGAGAGACTATCCAACATTACACGTGGACACAAATTAAAGTAGAGGAACAGCTTGTAGTAAGAAAGGATATGGATGTAAATGAACATGAGAGACTATTCAACATTACACTTAGACACAAATTAAAGTAAAGGAACAGCTTGTAGTTAGAAAAGATATGGATGTAAATGAACATGAGAGACTATTCAACATTACACTTAGACACAAATTAAAGTAAAGGAACAACTTGTAGTAAGAAAGGATATGGATGTAAATGAACATGAGAGACTATTCAACATTACACTTAGACACAAATTAAAGTAAAGGAACAACTTGTAGTAAGAAAGGATATGGATGTAAATGAACATGAGAGACTATCAAACATTACACTTAGACACAAATTAAAGTAAAGGAACAACTTGTAGTAAGAAAGGATATGGATGTAAAGGAACATGAGAGACTATCCAACATTACACTTAGACACAAATTAAAGTAAAGGAACAACTTGTAGTAAGAAAGGATATGGATGTAAAGGAACATGAGAGACTATCCAACATTACACTTAGACACAATTTAAAGTAAAGGAACAACTTGTAGTAAGAAAGGATATGGATGTAAATGAACTCGAGAGACTATCCAACATTACACTTAGACACAAATTAAAGTAGAGGAACAACTTGTAGTAAGAAAGGATATGGATGTAAAGGAACATGAGAGACTATCCAACATTACACTTAGACACAAATTAAAGTAAAGGAACAGCTTGTAGTAAGAAAGGATATAGATGTAAATGTACATGAGAGACTATCTAACATTACACTTAGACACAAATTAAAGTAAAGGAACAGCTTGTAGTAAGAAAGGATATGGATGTAAATGTACATGAGAGACTACCCAACATTACACTTAGACACAATTTAAAGTAAAGGAACAACTTGTAGTAAGAAATGACATGTATGTAAATGAACATGAGAGACTATCTAACATTACACTTAGACACAATTAAAGTAAAGGAACAACTTGTAGTAAGAAAGGATATAGATGTAAATAAACATGAGAGACTACACAACATTACACTTAGACATAAATTAAAGTAAAGGAACAGCTTGTTGTAAGAAAGGATATGGATGTAAATGTACATGAGAGACTATCCAACATTACACTTAGACACAAATTAAAGTAAAGGAACAACTTGTTGTAAGAAAGGATATGGATGTAAATGTACATGAGAGACTATCTAACATTACACTTAGACATAAATTAAAGTAGAGGAACAGCTTGTAGTAAGAAAGGATATGGATATAAATGAACATGAGAGACTACCCAACATTACACTTAGACATAAATTAAAGTAAAGGAACAGCTTGTAGTAAGAAAGGATATGGAGGTAAATGAACATGAGAGACTATCCAACATTACACTTGGACACAAATTAAAGTAGAGGAACAGCTTGTAGTAAGAAAGGATATGGAGGTAAATGAACATGAGAGACTATCCAACATTACACTTGGACACAAATTAAAGTAGAGGAACAGCTTGTAGTAAGAAAGGATATGGATGTAAATGAACATGAGAGATTATCCAACATTACACTTAGACACAAATTAAAGTAAAGGAACAGCTTGTAGTAAGAAATGATATGGATGTAAATGAACATGAGAGACTATCCAACATTACACTTGGACACAAATTAAATTAGAGGAACAGCTTGTAGTAAGAAAGATATGGATGTAAATGAACATGAGAGATTATCCAACATTACACTTAGACACAAATTAAAGTAAAGGAACAGCTTGTAGTAAGAAATGATATGGATGTAAATGAACATGAGAGACTATCCAACATTACACTTGGACACAAATTAAATTAGAGGAACAGCTTGTAGTAAGAAAGGATATGGATATAAATGAACATGAGAGACTATCCAACATTACACTTGGACACAAATTAAAGTAAAGGAACAGCTTGTAGTAAGAAAGGATATGGATGTAAATAAACATGAGAGATTATCCAACATTACACTTAGACACAAATATAAGTAAAGGAACAGCTTGTAGTAAGAAAGGATATGGATGTAAATGAACATGAGAGACTATCCAACATTACACTTGGACACAAATTAAAGTAGAGGAACAGCTTGTAGTAAGAAAGGATATGGATATAAATGAACATGAGAGACTATCAAACATTACACTTAGACATAAATTAAAGTAAAGGAACAGCTTGTAGTAAGAAAGGATCTGGATGTAAATGAACATGTGAGACTATCTAACATTACACTTAGACATAAATTAAAGTAGAGGAACAGCTTGTCGTAAGAAAGGATATGGATATAAATGAACATGAGAGACTATCAAACATTACACTTAGACATAAATTAAAGTAAAGGAACAGCTTGTAGTAAGAAAGGATGTGGATGTAAAGGAACATGAGAGACTATCTAACATTACACTTAGACACAAATATAAGTAAAGGAACAGCTTGTAGTAAGAAAGGATGTGGATGTAAAGGAACATGAGAGACTATCTAACATTACACTTGAACACAAATTAAAGTAGAGGAACAGTAGTTTTATTGCTGTTCTACATTTTACAGTCAACGTAGTGTCTTCAGTCTATTACACTTAGGGGATTTTAGTATTTTGTGCACACTAAACATCTACACTAAAATGAATGTCAAAAGGCCTCAAGCAGATAAACAGTATTCTTTAAAAGATTAAAAGGTGAAAAGGTAAGAAATGTAAACACCAACTGATGGTGACAGTTTGCACGACCTTTGACCCAGACGAGCTAAATAATATCAAGTTTGGAGTGACGAAGTAGAACAAAACCTGGCTCAACCAATTATACATTCTCTGTTGATCAATAATGCCTTAATAACAAGAACTTGAATGCTTTCATTGAAAGTGTCATTTTTATAATAACAACATCATTCACAGTTAAATATAATATAAAATCGTCCAATGGACTGTCAGTAAACTTACAATGCGAAGTCGTGCAATGAGCAGTCAATCAACTTCTAATGCTATTGTATTTCACAAATAACACAGATCAAATGCACAAACACTAACTATTTTTATTTGACTTTCATCACCTAATCTTACTTGATAGTTCTCATGTCTATTGTAACGACTTAAACAAAAATAATGTATCTTCCTTGTGTCCAATTTAAGGTTAACAGGGGAAGCCTTCATAATGTGGGTGGGTGGGTTAAGGTGTTTAATGCCACTTTCAACAATATTTCAGTTATATTGTAGCAGTCAGTTTTATTGGTGGAAGAAACTGGATTATCCGGAGTAAACCACCAACCTGCAACAAGTCATTGACAAATTTTATCACATAATGTTGTA
The DNA here is from genome assembly GCA_963383655.1 of Bathymodiolus septemdierum. Lineage (NCBI taxonomy): Eukaryota > Metazoa > Mollusca > Bivalvia > Mytilida > Modiolidae > Bathymodiolus > Bathymodiolus septemdierum. Next base: position 76,491,183 of record OY726526.1, on the reverse strand, counting down.
TCAAGTACACCTTGCCATAAACGAGGTTCGAACCCACAATGTTAGTGGTGATAGGCACATGGTTGTGATCATATGGTAGTCGGATTTACAACTACCTATGTAATCACATAGGTAGTTGTAAATCCGACTACCATATGATCACAACCATGAAGTCCCGCTTCAAAATGTACTTCTCCATAATAAGATATACAGTCAAACCTGTATTAAGAGGTCACCTTTGGGATCAAGAAAAAGTGGCCTTAGGTGACCTAATAAAAGAGGTTCAATTCACATAAAATTTTCTATGACAGGACAAGAAAAAAGTGACCTTTCAATACAGGTGACTGCTTAATAGAGGTGACTGTTTAATACAGGTGACTGCATGGACAGGTTTGACTGTACATGTAGTTAGTAAATTAATTTTTATAAAAAAATAAAATAAGAAGTTGTTTGTTTCAACAGTAATTAAGCTAAACTTCCTCTGATCTTCATAACCTGTATTAATGTACTGGCATTGATATCAAAATATTGGTACACATGTTATTATACCTCATAGATATAAGAGTGTTTGTGATTAGCTAAAAAACGTCACATGTCAGGAAGACAAAACTTCATCTATCCCTAGATCGTGTGCTCTGGGGAAATAAATATCATGCATCCCGCTGCCACATGCCCCCATGGTGACCCCCACAGGAAGTACACAAAGAGTTGTTACCCTTCACGTTTCTATTGTAAAAAAAACGTTTGTTGTTGTGTGTGTAATTTCGGTATAATAAACAATTTATGGCCCTTGCTGTAGGGAGATATGAAGATTTGTTTACCCTCAGAAGTCATATTTCTCTCGGGCTTCACCCTTGAGAAATATGACTTCTTCGGGTAAACAAACCTTCACCCTTGAGAAATATGACTTCTTCGGGTAAAGAAACCTTCATATCTCCCTTCAACAAGGGCCATAACAAAAATATTGGTACACATGTTGTTACATATGTGCAATTTTGTTTCAACCAATGAAATTAAAAGACCATGTGATGTTGACATAATGTCAATTTTTGAAAGTTGCAATCAGTCAGTTGTCAATGTAAATCATCCTTGTAATCTGTAATTTGCCTATATAAACAGTCTTTGTCACTAGTCAATTGTCAATGTAAACAATCTCTACCATCCATTAGTTGTCAATGTAAACAATCTCTACCATTCATCAGTTGCCAAGGTTATATTTTTGTCATTGGTCAGTTATCAATGTAAACAATCTTTGCCATCAGTCAGTTGTCAATATAAACAGTTGGTTTTTTGGGTTTTTTTTGTAAATTTTCATTTTTTTTTAACAGACAACACATTCATCACATCACATGCACAGAACAAGACAAACATATTACAAGTGTAAATGACAGTTGTTGCTATTTGTGTGCTCAGCACATAACCACTTTTTTCTGAAATCAATTGTAATTGTAATTACCACCCTATTCCCAATAAACCATTATTTATTTATAAATATATAAATTAATCTAAAAATTAAGTTTACAATGATCAGAATGATTAAACTGTTACAAATAGTTTATAATAACAATGCTAAATTACAGTAATTTCAGCCACCTATCCTCATGGTCTTTCAACTTATCCTTAAAGATTGAATTTGATCTCTCCATTTTTTCCCTACTTTTTAATTTTGCTTTAAGTACTTCTATTGTTGGCAAATTATTTGACCACTTACAGCAATGGATATAATATTTTGTGAATAGCATCACAAATTCGATGATCTCGAATGGACATTTATTGACATTTGTAATAAACACTATATTTGCCATATTTAACTCAATAGGAATATCAAAAATGTCTTCTAACCATGTTTTTACCCGATTCCAAAACAGTTTTACTACAGGGCAAAGCCAGATATAATGAAGAATTGAGTCAGTGTCATTTTTACAAAAGTTACAAAGGTCCGAATTCTTTATCCCAATTTTAACCAAGAATGTGTTTGTCGGTAAAGTTCTATGAAGAAGTTTGTACTGGAATTTTTTTAGTTTCGAATCATTTGTGACAAGATATAAATTACAGAAGACGTCATTGAAATTAATATCTGTCTCCATATCTGATTTCCACTTAGAAATGCCTTTTATTGAATCAACTTCTAAATTTTCCAGTGGGCTAAGTTTGTTATATATTTCCTTTGATAAGCTCTTGGAATTCAGAATTGTGTTAATTAAATGGCTTCTATATTCTGCATTTGTTATGTTGGTTACATTCTTACTTTTCATCATGGATATTAGACTACTTTAGAAATCAGCTTAATTGCAAACTTAACTTTTACTTCAAAAAGTTAAGTTTGCAATTAAGCTGATTTTTTAATTCATCACAAGTTTTAAATTTATTTTCTTCATCTAAGATATCTTTGATATTATTATCAAACAATTCTTTTTAAAAAAGTGTTTTTCCTTCAATTTTTAGAGATGAGTTATACCAAATAATACTGTCAACATTAAGAGGTATCTTTTCTTTTGTTTTTAATTCAAAGAAAAATTTCAACAAATCTGTCCAAAATATATCTTTCATTGTTATGTTGTCAATATCAGAGGTATTTATATCACAATTAAAAATAAAATTTTGATTAAATATGTGATATCACAATTTTATAATATCCTTCCAAGAGCTTTCAAATGAACTATTCAACAGCTTTTTGACCCACTGAAATTTTACAGATTTGTTGTAAGTATATATATCGGTGATGTTTAAACCTCCTTGATTTGCATTTTGCAGAATTACTTCCCTCTTTATTTTTGGCGGTTTATTATCCCACAGAAAATTGAAAATTAAGCTATCAATATCTTTAAGGTAGTTTTGTCCTGGATTTGGTAATACAGATAAGAGATATGTTAGCTGTGGCACAATTAAACTTTTTATAATTGTTACCTTTCCAAATAAAGTCAAGCTTCTTTTACTTCACGACTGAATGATATTTTTTATTTTTACCTTTTTCTCATCATAATTTAACTTTATCAAGTCTTCATATTTCCCATTTGTTGGTATAGTGATTCCCAATATTTTCATTTTATCAACTGTAATTTTCATACCTGGTGAGAAATTATGTGTGTAAATTTCCATTCGAGATCGACCCAGTGGCGCTAATTCTGATTTATTATAATTAACTTTCAACCCACTAATTTTTGTAAAGTTATTTAATAAATTTACTGTATTGCGGACCGATTTTTCACTACCGTTTAATAAAATTTGTGTATCGTCTGCATATTGAGACAGTTTTATCTCTTTTCTTTTATAACAAAACCCTTTTATATCTTGATTCCTAGAATTTCTGCGCATAAAAGAAATAAATAAGGAGAAATCGGACATCCTTGACGAACACCACGAGATACAGAAAAAAATTGTGTAGTCCATCCAGTATTTAATACACAGCTAGTTATATCAGTGAAAAATACTTTTATCCATTGTTGAAATGATTCACCAAAATTAAAAAAGGAAAGACATTTTTTTTTAAATTTCCAACCAATTGTATCAAATGCTTTCTCAAAGTCTATTGACAAAACAATACATGAAAGGTTCTCTTCCTCTGCAAGATTTATAACCTCTAGAAGACTTCTAATATTATCACCTATATATCGACCCTTTATAAAACCGGACTGACTTTTGTTTATAATTTTAATAAGATTATTTTTTAATCGTGTCGCAATACATTTTATCATTATCTTGTAGTCTGTATTTAGTAAAGATATAGGTCTCCAGTTTTTTAGAAATCTTACATCATTATTTTTTTGGGGTAATAATGTAATAATGCTTTGTTTTTGTGAAATTGACATGTTTTCATTTTCATAACTATATGAAAACGAATTCATTACCAATTTTTTAATGTTTTTCCAAAATATTTTGTAAAATTCGACTGGAAGACCATCAGTTCCTGGTGATTTTCCATTCTGCATTGATTTGATAGCTTTAACACATTCTTCTTCTGATATCATACCTTCACAAGATTCTTTCTCATTTTCATTTAATTTTGGAATTTCGGCATCGTCCGGAAAAAATTTGTCAACTAAATGAACATTTAAATTATCTTCTGTTTCTTTATTTGAATAAAGTGAGCTGTAAAATTTGTTTTGCTCATTTAACACATCTGTAAACTTAGAGACTGTGTGCCCACTATCTGTGACTAGGGTTTGTATTGATTTATTAATATAGTTTCTTCTTTCTAAATTAAAGAAAAATTTTGAGTTACGTTTCCCTTCCCTCAGCCAACATGCTTTTGATCTTATTATAGCCCCCTCTGTTTTCTTTTCGAAGTATGTTTTCAAATCATTTTTAATAGTCAATATGTTATTCTCAATGTTTTGATCTGTATAATTTAGTGATTCTTGTAAAGCTTCTAGAGTGTTAAGTTCCCTTTCTTTATCTTTAATAACCTCCGTTTCTTGTTTTTTAACTTCCGATGAATATTTGATAGCATAACCTCTGATATCGCTTTTGATTAGCTCCCAAATTAAAGTTGGATTTATATTTTCATTATTGTACAAAGTTTCTTTTTCTTCAAACCTATATTGAGAGGTCACCTTTGGGACTAAGAAAAAGTGGCCTTATAAGACAGGTGACCTAATAAAAGAGGTTCAATTCACATAAAATTTTCTATGACAGGACTAGAAAAAAGTGACCTTTTAATAGAGGTGACTGTTTAATACAGGTGACTGCATGGACAGGTTTGACTGTACATGTAGTTAGTAAATTAATTTTTATAAAAAAATAAATTAAGAAGTTGTTTGTTTCAACAGTAATTATGCTAAACTTCCTCTGATCTCCATAATCTGTATTAATGTACTGGCATTGATATCAAAAATATTGGTACACATGTTATTATACCTCATAGATATAAGAGTGTTTGTGATTAGCTAAAAAAACATCACATGTCAGGAAGACAAAACTTCATCTATCCCGAGATCACGTGCTCTGGGGAAATAAATATCATGCATCCTGCTGCCGCGTGCCCTCATGACGACCCCTACAGGAAGTACACAAAGAGTTGTTACCCTTCACGTTTCTATTGTAAAAAAAAATGTTTTGTTGTTGTGTGTGTAATTTCGGTATAATAAACAATTTATGGCTCTTGTTGTAGGGAGATATGAAGCTTTGTTTACCCTCAGAAGTCATATTTCTCTCAGGCTTCACCCTTGAGAAATATGACTTCTTCGGGTAAACAAACCTTCATATCTCCCTTCAACAAGGGCCATAACAAAAATATTGGTACACATGTTGTTACATATGTGCAATTTTGTTTCAACCAATGAAATTAAAAGACCATGTGATGTTGACATAATGTCAATTTTTGAAAGTTGCAATCAGTCAGTTGTCAATGTAAATCATCCTTGTAATCTGTAATTTGCCTATATAAACAGTCTTTGTCACTAGTCAGTTGTCAATGTAAACAATCTCTACCATCCATCAATTGTCAATGTAAACAATCTCTACCATCCATTAGTTGTCAATGTAAACAACCTCTACCATCCATCAATTGTCAATGTAAACAACCTCTACCATCCATCAATTGTCAATGTAAACAACCTCTACCATCCATTAGTTGTCAATGTAAACAACCTCTACCATCCATTAGTTGTCAATGTAAACAACCTCTACCATCCATCAATTGTCAATGTAAACAACCTCTACCATCCATTAGTTGTCAATGTAAACAACCTCTACCATCCATTAGTTGTCAATGTAAACAACCTCTACCATCCATCAATTGTCAATGTAAACAACCTCTACCATCCATTAGTTGTCAATGTAAACAACCTCTACCATCCATTAGTTGTCAATGTAAACAACCTCTACCATCCATCAATTGTCAATGTAAACAACCTCTACCATCCATCAATTGTCAATGTAAACAACCTCTACCATCCATTAGTTGTCAATGTAAACAACCTCTACCATCCATTAGTTGTCAATGTAAACAACCTCTACCATCCATCAATTGTCAATGTAAACAACCTCTACCATCCATCAATTGTCAATGTAAACAACCTCTACCATCCATCAATTGTCAATGTAAACAACCTCTACCATCCATCAATTGTCAATGTAAACAACCTCTACCATCCATCAATTGTCAATGTAAACAATCTCTACCATCCATCAATTGTCAATGTAAACAACCTCTACCATCCATTAGTTGTCAATGTAAACAACCTCTACCATCCATCAATTGTCAATGTAAACAACCTCTACCATCCATCAATTGTCAATGTAAACAACCTCTACCATCCATTAGTTGTCAATGTAAACAACCTCTACCATCCATTAGTTGTCAATGTAAACAATCTCTACCATCCATTAGTTGTCAATGTAAACAACCTCTACCATCCATCAATTGTCAATGTAAACAACCTCTACCATCCATTAGTTGTCAATGTAAACAATCTCTACCATCCATCAATTGTCAATGTAAACAACCTCTACCATCCATCAATTGTCAATGTAAACAACCTCTACCATCCATCAATTGTCAATGTAAACAACCTCTACCATCCATTAGTTGTCAATGTAAACAACCTCTACCATCCATCAATTGTCAATGTAAACAACCTCTACCATCCATCAATTGTCAATGTAAACAACCTCTACCATCCATTAGTTGTCAATGTAAACAACCTCTACCATCCATCAATTGTCAATGTAAACAACCTCTACCATCCATCAATTGTCAATGTAAACAACCTCTACCATCCATCAATTGTCAATGTAAACAACCTCTACCATCCATTAGTTGTCAATGTAAACAACCTCTACCATCCATTAGTTGTCAATGTAAACAACCTCTACCATCCATCAATTGTCAATGTAAACAACCTCTACCATCCATCAATTGTCAATGTAAACAACCTCTACCATCCATCAATTGTCAATGTAAACAACCTCTACCATCCATCAATTGTCAATGTAAACAACCTCTACCATCCATTAGTTGTCAATGTAAACAACCTCTACCATCCATCAATTGTCAATGTAAACAACCTCTACCATCCATCAATTGTCAATGTAAACAACCTCTACCATCCATCAATTGTCAATGTAAACAACCTCTACCATCCATCAATTGTCAATGTAAACAACCTCTACCATCCATCAATTGTCAATGTAAACAACCTCTACCATCCATCAATTGTCAATGTAAACAACCTCTACCATCCATTAGTTGTCAATGTAAACAACCTCTACCATCCATCAATTGTCAATGTAAACAACCTCTACCATCCATTAGTTGTCAATGTAAACAACCTCTACCATCCATTAGTTGTCAATGTAAACAACCTCTACCATCCATCAATTGTCAATGTAAACAACCTCTACCATCCATCAATTGTCAATGTAAACAACCTCTACCATCCATCAATTGTCAATGTAAACAACCTCTACCATCCATTAGTTGTCAATGTAAACAACCTCTACCATCCATTAGTTGTCAATGTAAACAATCTCTACCATCCATTAGTTGTCAATGTAAACAACCTCTACCATCCATCAATTGTCAATGTAAACAACCTCTACCATCCATCAATTGTCAATGTAAACAACCTCTACCATCCATCAATTGTCAATGTAAACAACCTCTACCATCCATCAATTGTCAATGTAAACAACCTCTACCATCCATTAGTTGTCAATGTAAACAACCTCTACCATCCATCAATTGTCAATGTAAACAACCTCTACCATCCATCAATTGTCAATGTAAACAACCTCTACCATCCATTAGTTGTCAATGTAAACAACCTCTACCATCCATCAATTGTCAATGTAAACAACCTCTACCATCCATCAATTGTCAATGTAAACAACCTCTACCATCCATCAATTGTCAATGTAAACAACCTCTACCATCCATTAGTTGTCAATGTAAACAACCTCTACCATCCATTAGTTGTCAATGTAAACAATCTCTACCATCCATTAGTTGTCAATGTAAACAACCTCTACCATCCATCAATTGTCAATGTAAACAACCTCTACCATCCATTAGTTGTCAATGTAAACAATCTCTACCATCCATCAATTGTCAATGTAAACAACCTCTACCATCCATCAATTGTCAATGTAAACAACCTCTACCATCCATCAATTGTTAATGTAAACAACCTCTACCATCCATCAATTGTCAATGTAAACAACCTCTACCATCCATCAATTGTCAATGTAAACAACCTCTACCATCCATCAATTGTCAATGTAAACAACCTCTACCATCCATTAGCTGTCAATGTAAACAACCTCTACCATCCATTAGTTGTCAATGTAAACAACCTCTACCATCCATTAGTTGTCAATGTAAACAACCTCTACCATCCATTAGTTGTCAATGTAAACAACCTCTACCATCCATTAGTTGTCAATGTAAACAACCTCTACCATCCATTAGTTGTCAATGTAAACAACCTCTACCATCCATTAGTTGTCAATGTAAACAATCTCTACCATCCATCAATTGTCAATGTAAACAACCTCTACCATCCATTAGTTGTCAATGTAAACAACCTCTACCATCCATTAGTTGTCAATGTAAACAACCTCTACCATCCATTAGTTGTCAATGTAAACAATCTCTACCATCCATCAATTGTCAATGTAAACAACCTCTACCATCCATTAGTTGTCAATGTAAACAACCTCTACCATCCATTAGTTGTCAATGTAAACAACCTCTACCATCCATTAGTTGTCAATGTAAACAATCTCTACCATCCATCAATTGTCAATGTAAACAACCTCTACCATCCATTAGTTGTCAATGTAAACAACCTCTACCATCCATTAGTTGTCAATGTAAACAACCTCTACCATCCATTAGTTGTCAATGTAAACAACCTCTACCATCCATCAATTGTCAATGTAAACAACCTCTACCATCCATCAATTGTCAATGTAAACAACCTCTACCATCCATCAATTGTCAATGTAAACAACCTCTACCATCCATCAATTGTCAATGTAAACAACCTCTACCATCCATTAGTTGTCAATGTAAACAATCTCTACCATCCATTAGTTGTCAATGTAAACAACCTCTACCATCCATTAGTTGTCAATGTAAACAACCTCTACCATCCATCAATTGTCAATGTAAACAACCTCTACCATCCATTAGTTGTCAATGTAAACAACCTCTACCATCCATCAATTGTCAATGTAAACAACCTCTACCATCCATTAGTTGTCAATGTAAACAATCTCTACCATCCATCAATTGTCAATGTAAACAACCTCTACCATCCATTAGTTGTCAATGTAAACAATCTCTACCATCCATCAATTGTCAATGTAAACAACCTCTACCATCCATCAATTGTCAATGTAAACAACCTCTACCATCCATTAGTTGTCAATGTAAACAACCTCTACCATCCATTAGTTGTCAATGTAAACAACCTCTACCATCCATCAATTGTCAATGTAAACAACCTCTACCATCCATCAATTGTCAATGTAAACAACCTCTACCATCCATTAGTTGTCAATGTAAACAATCTCTACCATCCATCAATTGTCAATGTAAACAACCTCTACCATCCATTAGTTGTCAATGTAAACAATCTCTACCATCCATTAGTTGTCAATGTAAACAACCTCTACCATCCATCAATTGTCAATGTAAACAACCTCTACCATCCATTAGTTGTCAATGTAAACAACCTCTACCATCCATTAGTTGTCAATGTAAACAATCTCTACCATCCATCAATTGTCAATGTAAACAACCTCTACCATCCATTAGTTGTCAATGTAAACAATCTCTACCATCCATTAGTTGTCAATGTAAACAACCTCTACCATCCATCAATTGTCAATGTAAACAACCTCTACCATCCATTAGTTGTCAATGTAAACAACCTCTACCATCCATCAATTGTCAATGTAAACAACCTCTACCATCCATTAGTTGTCAATGTAAACAACCTCTACCATCCATTAGTTGTCAATGTAAACAATCTCTACCATCCATCAATTGTCAATGTAAACAACCTCTACCATCCATCAATTGTCAATGTAAACAACCTCTACCATCCATTAGTTGTCAATGTAAACAACCTCTACCATCCATTAGTTGTCAATGTAAACAATCTCTACCATCCATCAATTGTCAATGTAAACAATCTCTACCATCCATTAGTTGTCAATGTAAACAATCTCTACCATCCATCAGTTGTCAATGTAAACAACCTCTACCATCCATTAGTTGTCAATGTAAACAATCTCTACCATCCATCAATTGTCAATGTAAACAACCTCTACCATTCATTAGTTGTCAATGTAAACAACCTCTACCATCCATCAATTGTCAATGTAAACAACCTCTACCATCCATTAGTTGTCAATGTAAACAACCTCTACCATCCATCAATTGTCAATGTAAACAACCTCTACCATCCATCAATTGTCAATGTAAACAACCTCTACCATCCATCAATTGTCAATGTAAACAACCTCTACCATCCATCAATTGTCAATGTAAACAACCTCTACCATCCATCAATTGTCAATGTAAACAATCTCTACCATCCATTAGTTGTCAATGTAAACAACCTCTACCATCCATTAGTTGTCAATGTAAACAATCTCTACCATCCATCAATTGTCAATGTAAACAACCTCTACCCTCCATTAGTTGTCAATGTAAACAGTCTCTACCATCCATTAGTTGTCAATGTAAACAACCTCTACCATCCATCAATTGTCAATGTAAACAACCTCTACCATCCATCAATTGTCAATGTAAACAACCTCTACCATCCATTAGTTGTCAATGTAAACAACCTCTACCATCCATCAATTGTCAATGTAAACAACCTCTACCATCCATCAATTGTCAATGTAAACAACCTCTACCATCCATCAATTGTCAATGTAAACAACCTCTACCATCCATCAATTGTCAATGTAAACAACCTCTACCATCCATTAGTTGTCAATGTAAACAACCTCTACCATCCATTAGTTGTCAATGTAAACAATCTCTACCATCCATCAATTGTCAATGTAAACAACCTCTACCATCCATCAATTGTCAATGTAAACAACCTCTACCATCCATCAATTGTCAATGTAAACAACCTCTACCATCCATCAATTGTCAATGTAAACAACCTCTACCATCCATTAGTTGTCAATGTAAACAACCTCTACCATCCATCAATTGTCAATGTAAACAACCTCTACCATCCATCAATTGTCAATGTAAACAACCTCTACCATCCATTAGTTGTCAATGTAAACAATCTCTACCATCCATTAGTTGTCAATGTAAACAACCTCTACCATCCATCAATTGTCAATGTAAACAACCTCTACCATCCATCAATTGTCAATGTAAACAACCTCTACCATCCATTAGTTGTCAATGTAAACAACCTCTACCATCCATCAATTGTCAATGTAAACAACCTCTACCATCCATTAGTTGTCAATGTAAACAACCTCTACCATCCATTAGTTGTCAATGTAAACAACCTCTACCATCCATTAGTTGTCAATGTAAACAACCTCTACCATCCATCAATTGTCAATGTAAACAACCTCAACCATCCATTAGTTGTCAATGTAAACAACCTCTACCATCCATTAGTTGTCAATGTAAACAACCTCTACCATCCATTAGTTGTCAATGTAAACAACCTCTACCATCCATCAATTGTCAATGTAAACAACCTCTACCATCCATCAATTGTCAATGTAAACAACCTCTACCATCCATTAGTTGTCAATGTAAACAACCTCTACCATCCATCAATTGTCAATGTAAACAATCTCTACCATCCATTAGTTGTCAATGTAAACAATCTCTACCATCCATTAGTTGTCAATGTAAACAACCTCTACCATCCATCAATTGTCAATGTAAACAACCTCTACCATCCATCAATTGTCAATGTAAACAACCTCTACCATCCATTAGTTGTCAATGTAAACAACCTCTACCATCCATTAGTTGTCAATGTAAACAACCTCTACCATCCATCAATTGTCAATGTAAACAACCTCTACCATCCATCAATTGTCAATGTAAACAACCTCTACCATCCATTAGTTGTCAATGTAAACAACCTCTACCATCCATCAATTGTCAATGTAAACAACCTCTACCATCCATTAGTTGTCAATGTAAACAACCTCTACCATCCATCAATTGTCAATGTAAACAACCTCTACCATCCATCAATTGTCAATGTAAACAACCTCTACCATCCATTAGTTGTCAATGTAAACAACCTCTACCATCCATCAATTGTCAATGTAAACAACCTCTACCATCCATCAATTGTCAATGTAAACAACCTCTACCATCCATTAGTTGTCAATGTAAACAATCTCTACCATCCATTAGTTGTCAATGTAAACAACCTCTACCATCCATTAGTTGTCAATGTAAACAATCTCTACCATCCATTAGTTGTCAATGTAAACAATCTCTACCATCCATTAGTTGTCAATGTAAACAACCTCTACCATCCATCAATTGTCAATGTAAACAATCTCTACCATCCATTAGTTGTCAATGTAAACAATCTCTACCATTCATCAGTTGCCAAGGTTATTTTTTTGTCATTGGTCAGTTATCAATGTAAACAATCTTTGCCATCAGTCAGTTGTCAATATAAACAGTTGTTGCCTTCAGTCAGTGGTCAATGTAAACAATCTTTGCCATCAGTCAATTGCCAATGTAAACAATCTTTGCCATCAGTCAGTTGCCAATGTAAACAATATTTGCCATCAATCAGTTGTCAATGTAAACAATATTTGCTATCGGTCAGTTATCAATGTAAACAACATTTGCCATCAGTCAGTTGTCAATGTAAACAATCTCTACCATCCATCAGTTGCCAAGGCTATTTTTTGTCATTGGTCAGTTATCAATGTAAACAATATTTGCCATCAGTTAGTTGTCAATTCAAACAATCTTTGCCATCAGTCAATGGCTAGTGTAAACAATCTTTGCCATCAGTCAGTTGTCAATGCAAACAATATTTGCCATCAGTCAGTAGCCAATGTAAACAATCTTTGCCGTCAGTCAGTTGTCAATGTAAACAATCTTTGCCGTCAGTCAGTTGTCAATGTAAACAATCTTTGCCATCAGTCAGTTGTCAATGTAAACAATCTTTGTCATCAGTCAGTAGCCAATGTAAACAATATTTACCATCAGTCAATTGTCAATGTAAACGACCTTTGCCATCAGTCAGTTGCCAATGTAAACAACCTTTACCATCAGTTAGTTGCCAATGTAATCAAGCTTTGTCATCAGTCACTGACAGTTGCCAATGTACGCAATCTTTACCATCAGTCAGTTGCCAATGTAAACAATATTTGTCATCAGTCAATTGTCAATGTAAACAACCTTTGCCATCAGTCAGTTGCCAATGTAAACAATCTTTGTCATCAGTCAGTAGCCAATGTAAACAATATTTGCCATCAGTCAATTGTCAATGTAAACGACCTTTGCCATCAGTCAGTTGCCAATGTAAACAACCTTTACCATCAGTCAGTTGCCAATGTAATCAAGCTTTGTCATCAGTCAGTTGCCAATGTAAACAATCTTTACCATCAGTCAGTTGCCAATGTAAACAATATTTGCCATTGTCATTGCCAAAGTAAAAGAACCAATAGTCAATTGACATTGTAATCAGACAATGACAGTAAAATGTATTTAAATCAAGGTTTAAAACTAACAATGTCAATGTCCTGATAACTATGATATTATAAGACAACACCTCATTAAATTGATTACAGAGCTTAAAAATAAATTTATTAAAAAACAGAAACTTTTCACTTGATCCAAGGTACTTCTGACACTTTTATCAATGTCTAAATACATAAAAAACATGTCAGACCTCATTCTTTCTCCAATCAATATGTGTGAGCATCCATTACACTTCATAATATACAAATGAAATGAATAACTGCTGAATCACACTCGATAATACAAGAGACTCCCTAAAAAAAGTCAATTATTATTTTAAGTACCGTTGCGTTAATATTTCAAAAGAACGACGTTATTGGTAGCCATTTCAGTGCAGTGTTTTTCGACTACTGTTTGTCTATTTGAGCAACAAGAAACCCCACTAAAAAACCAGAGGTGAACATGCAAATCTTCAGTAAATATCTATATATACAACCTTCCTGGGAAATTAAAAAGCTATATATGACAAAGCATATATTATATACCGAAAGACAGACAGACACACAGGGATAAAACAATATGCTCCCAGATTTTGTTGTTGTGAGGGCATAAAAATGCATTGCCTTCAGAAATGAATTTCCTTGTCTAGAGGAAATATTTGTTAAAACACTTTATTTTATATTTATTTATATATATATATATAATTCATATAAGTTTTAAATTTTCTTACCCCTGAGTTAACTAACAATGAAGGATCCCTTTTAAAATATCATCCAATCAATCTCCCTAGTTAAAAAACAAAAAACCTGAAACAAGATACATTAATTGACTATAAATATAACAGTCATTATTTTGTGTTGATTAAGAGAAGTATTTGAACAAAACAAATCCTAACTTAATTAGATGTATGTTCCATGGTAATGTTATTGATTCCATGTTTGTTTAATAACTCATTACATCATAATTATCACAAAAAGGTAGATTTCAACACCTTTATTATGGCTTGTTTAGGTATTATAATATCTAGATAATGTGATAGAGATAATTATTTCTGCTATATGATTCTATTTCTTATTATTTAAGTCATCGAATCGATACTACAATCAAAAGATTCAGTATCAATTACACTTCCGTTACAAGTGCAGAAACCTAATACCCAAGAACAAAATTATAAAGTAAAACAACCAAGAAATAAAAATTTTGGAAAATCCAAAATATTAAATTTTGATCAATTACATAATATTTACAGGAACATGTAAAGATCAAGGAGATGATAACAAAGTACAAGGCATGTACAATTTAATTTAATACAAATTAGCTCTTGATTTCAAAGATATCAAAATTCTGCCACCTGAATCAAACAAATCAAGAGACAGATGAAGGATAATTATTAAACGACAGATAATCGTATAAAAACATGATATAATAATGATATTGTATATTTCATAAGCTAATCAAAATGGTTTTATGGTTTCTGATCAAATTCAAATGTTTTGGTGGTTTCTGGTTGGATTGTGTTTGGCTTGGTTTATGGTGTTGAACACCACTTTCAACAATATTTCAGTTAGTTTGTGGTGGAGGAAACCGGCGTACCACCGACCTGTCGCAAGTACACCTCCCCAAGAAAGGGATCCCAACTCACAACTTTAGTAGTTATAGGCACTGAATGCACAGGAAAATCCAACATCACAACCAAGATGTCCATTGGCTAGATTTGAAAAATTCAGTCATGTGACATAGAGCATAGTATTTTCAAAGTTGAATGCGATGACAAATTATGGTTGACCCATTATTTATCGTTACATTAGGTGATTTGTGACTGCTTGATACTGCACGATATATTTCTACCAAGTAACAGAAAGTCCTACACTGTTAGCCTCAACACTGTTAGAAAGGTAATATCCGAGTATCAAATAGAAACGTATGTATCCAAATAAGGGTAATAACAAAATTACCGAACTCCGAGCAATCTTACAAAGGGAAAGTCAAAATTCATAAGTATATAAACAGACAAAATCAGTCAACAACCGGAAAACTGTGAAAACCGTAATGACCCTGACTTGGTACAGGCATTTCTAAAGAAATGGTGGGTTGAATCAGATTTTAAAGCGCCAAACCTCCCCCTTTCATTACGGCTCAAAGTTTCCGGCTGTCACTATAACAGTATTTATAACAATACTTGAACAAAACAGGTAAAACAGTTGTCATAACAGTACCAAACTAATGTGTATGACACGTTTCTGGAATAAACATCAAAGTACGCTCAAAGTCAAAAGATGAGAAAACAAAAAAATCTAAAAGTCTTTGGCAGCAAGAAAATTGAAGAGCTTAACCCACTAGTGCTATACCCCCATCAACATTAAGAAAAATTATGTTATTGAATAAAAGTAAGTATTTGGGATATGTCTAATACAAATCAGTGTTTGTTTTAGGTTTTTCACTCGTTTTTCGGAAAATATGAATTGTAGCATATCTGCTACATCAGGAATTAGGATGTGGTGTATCAAATGTGCTACATAACTAATTATTTAGGAATACTGTTTAAAACAAAGCTAATTTATTTCAGCAACAATATACATAATAGGAAACATGCAAAAATGAAAAATAAAATAAGAATTCACAAATGTATACTAAATATCCGAATTGGTGCAGTTGGATTTCTAAACTGATGATTGTCTATTAACCAGTACTTTGTAAAATTTTGTTTATTGGTTTGTATTATTGAAACTTATTGCATCTAAGTGTTATTTGACGGGTACATATGTACAGTTCACATAAATATTGAATTAAAAGCAGAAAGCAATAAAGTCATTTCTGTCCTTGCTCAAACACAAGTGTATATGGCATCGAAAGCATTTTGAGAAGGAACTGCTTACCTTTCCGGAGCACCGGAGTTCATCCCGGTTGTTAGTGGGGTTCGTGTTACTCGTTCTTTAGTTTTATGTGCGTTTTGTAGATCTTGTTTGTCCTTTTGTACTTTTTCTTTTGGCCATTGCGTTGTCTGTTCTTCTTCGATATACAGATTCTGATTACCCCTTTGGTATCTTCAAACTCCTCTTACATATGAAAATCCATCGCAACCAAATAATTAACATCTCTGTCTTTTTTCATCCCATATCAGATGGTGGTTTGTTCCATCTTTTCTAACTATATCTACAGGCCTTTTCATGGGCTTGACAGGTGACGAAGAAACCAAGGGTTCTGTCAATTTACACTTTTATTTCCACTAATCCATCTGCTATTTCACTTGCAAAAGCACATAACTTCATTGGTTTTTTCTGAAGCCATGCACAGTGCCATTTGTAATATGCAGGTTTTTTTTTATTGTGTGTATTTTTGATTAAGCATTTGGATGAAATAACAAATGGGGGGTTTGGGTGCCATTGAAACCGGTTTAACTCTATACTACCACTTCACTTTTGTGAGAAGTGTCTGTACCACGTCATGTTGTCTCCACTTTATGTGTATACCTTTATGTCTGATGTGTTTGGTTGGTGGGTAGATTCGTAGTGATTATGGTGTCAGTGTGCTTGGATTGCCTGGTGTTTAATGTGGAGTAACTACTGTTGTCTGCCTTTTTTTAATTTCTATTTTCTAAATTATTTCCCTTTGATATTTTCGTAATTACCAATGTAGCATATTTGATACAATCTACTTTAATTATCAATTCCTTGAATTCAGAAACAAATTCATCTGTTATTTTATGATTAAATTTAATATTTTATGAAAACATTATCTAAAAAAACATATTCTGAATCTGTTATTATCTGTATGATCATACAATTTTATTTTCCAATCAGTGATATTTTTACCACTCATATTTTATGGAGGTTGACATTTTCGAGAGAAAAGGAGATAACCACAAAATGTTATAATGACTATATTTCTATATCTAATAATAACTTTGCAATGTAGCAGACATTCAACACTGGGAAAAGACACAAAACAAACATTTATTTTACTGTTGGTACCCCGAAGAAGTTCATGTAGCAAATATGTTACGTGGGGCACTAGAGGGTTAAACAGAGTATCTAAAATTAACCATGGTTACCGTGGGAGATTTACCTCAGTTTTAATCAATTACATTATCTAGGACTAGCAAATTAAGGTTTTTTGGGTTAGGTTTATGGTGCTTAATGCCACTTTCAACAATATTTAAGTTATATCGTGGCGGTCAGTTTTATTGGTGGAGGAAAACGGAGTACCTGGAGAAAACCACCAACCTGCCGCAAGTTACTGACAAACTTTATCACATAATGTTGTATTGAGTTCTCCTCGCCATGAACGGGGTTCGAACTCACAATGTTAGTGGTGATAGGAACTGATAGCATAAGTAGCTATAAATCGAACTACCATACGATCATGACCACGACGGCCCCAGTTGCAAATTAAAAAAAAATGTATCTAATAAACCACGTCAGTGACCTTTCACCTTTAAGTCAAATATTTTTCCTATATAAATATATATATATATATATAAACGTCTGAAAAAGTAGCCAACGTATGAACCTACGAGATGTCGGATCGGAAACAAGTGTTAACGATACTGTGCAAACAAACAAAAATGATAAATAAACGTCTAAAATGTTAGCACAACGATATCAAAAAAAGATGTTAAAATGTAACAAAAATAACTATAAGTCTACAAAAAGACTATAATTATAATTAAATCGACGGATATTTCGCTTGACCGACAAGCTTCATCAGCGTCTGTAATCTGATTTGAAAAATTGTCACGTGACCATCAGTTATCGTGACGTAAATTACTAAAAATCATAATCTTGAACTTTATACTTTATATTATTCAAGTATATATATATATATATATATGTTCTTACAAAAGGTAACTAAATCAACTGATCCTGAATGCAGTAAATAAACAATGACATAGTTAATAATTTGTTATTCTTTACAACACTTGAACATTATATGACTTCATCACCCACCTCAATCTCCCAATGTCTGTAATAGCATTTTGTTATCTCATTTTATACTCTGAAAAGTAAAAAAATATATATTCAATTGTGAGGATTAATATATTATAGGTGCATAGCACAACTTATCACAATATTTCAGTAACAATAATACTGCAGTCAGCTTTATAGAATATATCTCCTTTAAGTGGAGAAATATTTGGATAAGAACATTCACCATTTGTTATGTTGGTAGAGAAGCTCAAGTTCTCAGCAGAAACTACTGTTTTCTTTGTTTCATTGGTGAAATTCATAATTTTGCTGTAAAAGAAATCAAGCTTCCAGAAGAAACTAAGAAATCACAGTTCTCATCAAGAACTGCTTATTTTTTAGTTTCTTGGTGAAAATATTTGCTTTATTGTAAAGGAAACCAAAGTTCTGAGAGAAAATTACAGATCTTTTATTTCATTGGTGGAGACTATCATAGTTCTCGGCCAACTCGTTGCCGTGATTGTTTTTGTTTGAAATCGGAATCTCCTCTTCCCAAAGGATGATCAGTGCACAACTTCCTTCCATTAATGAGCCTTTATTCTCTTCAGAAGAAGATTAATATATGAACAAAATAAAGAGAACAGACACCAAGTGATCCCAGAAGTCCTGTTGACCTTTGGCCAGTTGAGCTAAAGCATAGTTCAAGTAGAATGCATGTTAAGATAATTGTATAAAAACAAATTACCAGTAATTTTATTTTATGGGTAATTTAGACATTATTTCTTTGATCTCACAAAGTAATATTATCAGTATCAACGAATTCACTCTGATACTATACAATTATAGTCTTTTGTTGAGGTCAATACAAGTTTTAATGAACCTTAAAAACGATATTCACTAAAGCATTTAGTCTGAGGTGAATATTGATTTCTAAGGTCGTATTGACGGATACAAAAGACTGTAATTGTTTTATTACATTAAAATGAAAAGTGAAAGTGAAAGTGAAACCAAGTCAATACAAGTTTTAATCAAACAATATCAAATTTTACGGAATGTCAGGTGACAGCATGATAGCCAATCAAATTGTTTAAATAAAATCATTATGTAATAATGAACATTATCAGTCGGTGTGATTTGTATTCTATTTATATACAGTTCATTCAGAAGCTAGCAAAGTTATTGCAAATGTAAAAAATCTCCAAACACACTGCACAGTGATAACATACAAGACAATGTAAACCACAGTTCTGTCTAGAGACTAGCTATGTTAAACCACTTAACATGGTACATTATATGATACTGACTGCATGCTGCTGACCCTTCACTGCCACTAATACACTGGGGAAGGTTTAGGAACTACACAATTAAAGATTGATACACCAGGTTAAAGTTTAGATAGAGTAGATTAATGATTTGTCAGTCCTAGATCAACAGAAGAAAAAGGTTAAATACTAAAGAAAATAAAGCCATTTGTTATCTCAAATAACCCTGTTCAAGATGAAGATATTCTATCTTTGATGAAGCTGTGAAAGACATAATATTTTGGGATGTCATACAAGTAAAGCTGAATTTGAAAGACACTTGGTCGATACATAATTATAAAACTGTTACTTCAGCATCAAAACAAATATTAAATAAATGTGCTTTTTCGAAAAACTAAAATTGATTGTTACTAACGAGCCGTTGTCAAATATTTACCTTAATTAAGGAAATTATAGAATACCTTTATTAAGCTAGTTATAGAATATAAATATGACGTGGAATGTAAATGTTTTAAACAGGACATTACAAACAATTAGAAACAATAAACTTTAATAACCAGATCAATTTACTGCAGTTTAAATAAAGCTAATATTATAGATTATTTTTACTCTAAAACAGTCATTCCTAAGGCCTGTCGGACATGTGGCAATGTCCAGTAAAAATTGGTTTGGTCCAGTAAAAGGTTATTCATTACTAGACAACATGACCAGTAGGAATCTGAGCACCTCCTCTGTGGAGTATGTGAATGCCCTGTAAACTTGAAGCTGGGTCCAGTAATTCGTACTCCTTTACTGGACCAAATGTCCATACAACTTCAATTTACCTTGGGAAACACTGTTAAAACGGATGGAATATTTTACCAGAAATAGAGTGAACTTGCCCAAAGTAATCATTGGTCCTTCCCAGTATCTTTTAGCTTAATTTTGATTCCAGTTAACTTGAAAACTCTGTTATCTCAAATATAATCAACAATCCATTCAACTTTTGACACAACAAAGTTACACTGTACAGTTTACTACCAGGTTATATTACTCCTGTCTTTTTCTTTTTTTGGTGGATTCATGTTGCTCAGCCTTTAGTGTTCAGTGTAATGTTTTGTGGATCATTGCTTGTCTTTTTGTCCTTTTATTTGGCCATTGCATTGTCTGTCCTAATCTCCGATTCACAGCTTCTGGTTACCCATTTGGTATCTTCAAACATTCCTAACAACTTATATAGATTCTCCTGCTACCAGTGGAGTACAACATTTCTCCATTCAAGATTTAAATTTGAAATTCTAACTATAAAGAGTGGAGAAGTATTGTAATTCACTGGTAACAAAAGGAGAATCTGTTTCTCCTATCAGAATCTGTTTTTTCTTTCAGAATATGTTTCTCCTATCAGAATCTGTTTCTCCTATCAGAATCTGTTTCTTCTATCAGACTCTGTTTCTTCTATCAGAATCTGTTTCTCCTATCAGAATCTGTTTCTCCTATCAGAATCTGTTTCTTCTATCAGAATCTGTTTCTTCTATCAGAATCTGTTTCTTCTATCAGAATCTGTTTCTTCTATCAGACTCTGTTTCTTCTATCAGAATCTGTTTCTCCTATCAGAATCTGTTTCTCTTATCAGAATCTGTTTCTCCTATCAGAATCTGTTTCTTCTATCAGAATCTGTTTCTCCTATCAGAATCTGTTTCTTCTATCAGAATCTGTTTCTCCTATCAGAATCTGTTTCTCCTATCAGAATCTGTTTCTTCTATCAGACTCTGTTTCTTCTATCAGAATCTGTTTCTCCTATCAGAATCTGTTTCTCCTATCAGAATCTGTTTCTCCTATCAGAATCTGTTTCTTCTATCATAATCTGTTTCTTCTATCAGAATCTGTTTCTCCTATCAGAATCTGTTTCTCTTATCAGAATCTGTTTCTCTTATCAGAATCTGTTTCTTCTATCAGAATCTGTTTCTCCTATCAGAATCTGTTTCTCCTATCAGAATCTGTTTCTTCTATCAGAATCTGTTTCTCCTATCAGAATCTGTTTCTTCTATCAGACTCTGTTTCTTCTATCAGACTCTGTTTCTTCTATCAGACTCTGTTTCTTCTATCAGAATCTGTTTCTCCTATCAGAATCTGTTTCTCCTATCAGAATCTGTTTCTCCTATCAGAATCTGTTTCTCCTATCAGAATCTGTTTCTCCTATCAGAATCTGTTTCTCTTATCAGAATCTGTTTCTCCTATCAGAATCTGTTTCTCCTATCAGAATCTGTTTCTCCTATCAGAATCTGTTTCTCCTATCAGAATCTGTTTCTCCTATCAGAATCTGTTTCTCCTATCAGAATCTGTTTCTCCTATCAGAATCTGTTTCTTCTATCAGAATCTGTTTCTCCTATCAGAATCTGTTTCTTCTATCAGACTCTGTTTCTTCTATCAGAATCTGTTTCTCCTATCAGAATCTGTTTCTCCTATCAGAATCTGTTTCTCCTATCAGAATCTGTTTCTTCTATCATAATCTGTTTCTTCTATCAGAATCTGTTTCTCCTATCAGAATCTGTTTCTCTTATCAGAATCTGTTTCTCTTATCAGAATCTGTTTCTTCTATCAGAATCTGTTTCTCCTATCAGAATCTGTTTCTCCTATCAGAATCTGTTTCTTCTATCAGAATCTGTTTCTCCTATCAGAATCTGTTTCTTCTATCAGAATCTGTTTCTCCTATCAGAATCTGTTTCTCCTATCAGAATCTGTTTCTCCTATCAGAATCTGTTTCTTCTATCAGAATCTGTTTCTCCTATCAGAATCTGTTTCTCTTATCAGAATCTGTTTCTTCTATCAGAATCTGTTTCTTCTATCAGAATCTGTTTCTTCTATCATAATCTGTTTCTTCTATCAGAATCTGTTTCTCCTATCAGAATCTGTTTCTCCTATCAGAATCTGTTTCTTCTATCAGAATCTGTTTCTTCTATCAGAATCTGTTTCTTCTATCAGAATCTGTTTCTTCTATCAGACTCTGTTTCTTCTATCAGAATCTGTTTCTCCTATCAGAATATGTTTCTCCTATCAGAATCTGTTTCTCCTATCAGAATCTGTTTCTCCTATCAGACTCTGTTTCTCCTATCAGAATCTGTTTCTTCTATCAGAATCTGTTTCTTCTATCAGAATCTGTTTCTCCTATCAGAATCTGTTTCTTCTATCAGAATCTGTTTCTCCTATCAGAATCTGTTTCTCCTATCAGAATCTGTTTCTCCTATCAGAATCTGTTTCTCCTATCAGAATCTGTTTCTCCTATCAGAATCTGTTTCTCCTATCAGAATCTGTTTCTCTTATCAGAATCTGTTTCTCCTATCAGAATCTGTTTCTCTTATCAGAATCTGTTTCTTCTATCAGAATCTGTTTCTTCTATCAGAATCTGTTTCTTCTATCATAATCTGTTTCTTCTATCAGAATCTGTTTCTCCTATCAGAATCTGTTTCTTCTATCAGACTCTGTTTCTTCTATCAGAATCTGTTTCTCCTATCAGAATCTGTTTCTCCTATCAGAATCTGTTTTTTCTATCAGAATCTGTTTCTCCTATCAGAATCTGTTTCTCTTATCAGAATCTGTTTCTTCTATCAGAATCTGTTTCTTCTATCAGACTCTGTTTCTTCTATCAGAATCTGTTTCTCCTATCAGAATCTGTTTCTTCTATCAGACTCTGTTTCTTCTATCAGAATCTGTTTCTCCTATCAGAATCTGTTTCTCCTATCAGAATCTGTTTCTCCTATCAGAATCTGTTTCTTCTATCAGAATCTGTTTCTCCTATCAGAATCTGTTTCTTCTATCAGAATCTGTTTCTCCTATCAGAATCTGTTTCTTCTATCAGAATCTGTTTCTTCTATCAGAATCTGTTTCTCCTATCAGAATCTGTTTCTCCTATCAGAATCTGTTTCTCCTATCAGAATCTGTTTCTTCTATCAGAATCTGTTTCTCCTATCAGAATCTGTTTTTTCTATCAGAATCTGTTTCTTCTATCAGAATCTGTTTCTTCTATCATAATCTGTTTCTTCTATCAGAATCTGTTTCTCCTATCAGAATCTGTTTCTTCTATCAGACTCTGTTTCTTCTATCAGAATCTGTTTCTCCTATCAGAATCTGTTTCTCCTATCAGAATCTGTTTCTCCTATCAGAATCTGTTTCTCCTATCAGAATCTGTTTCTTCTATCAGAATCTGTTTTTTCTTTCAGAATCTGTTTCTTCTATCAGAATCTGTTTCTCCTATCAGAATCTGTTTCTCCTATCAGAATCTGTTTCTATCACAAAGACATCAACAATATTGTTTATTTCTGTCATAAATGACTGTCAAAAGGAAATTGGTAGGAATGCTGTGATGATTAAAATATTATGTAAATTTAACCAACTGGTTACACACACTAAGAATGGGATAAAGATATTATGATCTACTTGGACTGACAAGTACCAGAAAATGTATTTATCTTGTCTACTGTTTCACTTTAGAACATTATTTAAACATTATTTAAATCAACACTTCACCAGATATGAGATATTCTTCGTTGACATTAGTTACCTTACCTTACATAATTCCTTTTATAAATATGTTTCTGACATAATCAATTTTCCAGAAGTCCAGATATTATTCCAGAAAATCTAATGAAAACAATATAATTAATTAATAATAACAGAAGTGTACACACATCTAATTTGACCATTAATAAAATCTTCAGTAGAAAAAATCTCACACAAACAGTTTCCAGTCACAGGGACTCCGTTAATGGACATATTCTTTTTAATAATTTTTTTTAATTATTTTACGTGTTTTTCCTATTTACTGTCTGTTTTTATTAAATCATTATCGTTAGCACCTAGATTTTCATGTTTACAGTCAATGTGCAATATACTATCCACATCCATATGGATGTGGATAGTATAGATATTTTAGTATATGGATGTGGATAGTATAGATATTTTAGTATATGGATGTGGATAGTATATTGTATAGATATTTTAGTATATGGATGTGGATAGTATATTGTATAGATATTTTAGTATATGGATGTGGATAGTATATTGCACATTGACTGTAAACATGAAAATCTAGGTGCTAACGATAATGATTTAATAAAAACAGACAGTAAATAGGAAAAACACGTAAAATAATTTTAAAAAATAATTAAAAAAAATATGTCCATTAACCGAGTCCCTGTGTTTCCAGTAACATTCATTTTCTAACTCTATTTTTGTCACTAACGGTAATTGAAATTCGTAAATTGAATTCGCGCCACATTAAAACTGCCTTAATCATACGCAAATCTACATACAGTAAATATTTGACAACAATTCAAAGCTTTGAGGAATTTCTATTCCCATTTAAAATATAAGGGAGTTATATATACAAACTTTTTGATGAAATATTTTAAGTGGACAAAGTAAAAAAAAAAAAGACTTATGTAATAATATGTAAACCTGGGTGACAGAGTGGTCAAGATCCTTAACAATAGTCCTGAATACACCGACATGGATTCATGTCTGAAGATCCATCTCATGCATTAAGGCAGACACCTAACTAGGGGCCATCGTTGTCGTGAACGTATCGTAGTTGGATTTACAACTACATAACAGTATGTAATCCGTGCCTATCACCACTGCATTAATATTGTTAGTTCAAATCCCGCTCATGGTGAGGTGTACTCGTTACAATATTATAATATTATGTGATAAAGTTTGTCAGTGACTTGCGGCAGTTCTGTGGTTTTCTACCGAGACTCATGTTTGTTGAAAGTGGCATTAAACACCATAAGCCTAAACATAACCATCCAGACATCTACCAAAATAATCACAATGCTTCGGGTTTCATAGGTCTGTTCGAACCCCTCCCCCCCCCCCCCCCCAAAAAAATACATTTATCTCATGATTCCTGTAACCTATTGTCCTCATTTACAATTAACCGCTTAATAAATTACCACGGACGTTCAACTCTATTTACACAAA
Source organism: Bathymodiolus septemdierum (assembly GCA_963383655.1). Taxonomy (NCBI): domain Eukaryota; kingdom Metazoa; phylum Mollusca; class Bivalvia; order Mytilida; family Modiolidae; genus Bathymodiolus; species Bathymodiolus septemdierum. Next base: position 76,465,420 of record OY726526.1, on the reverse strand, counting down.
TCGTTATCTCAAACATGCTATTTTGAAATGAGAGAGGAAAAAAGTGGATAGTTAATTCATCTTTGAATAAAATAAATCTAATTTACAGTCGATGATGTCTACTTTCGACAAATATTTAAACAAATGGCGTAAAAGACGATGACAAGTTTTTACTTGAGGAAACAACTGATTAGAACTATTCATCTCCCGTTCATTATCAGCTTAAGCATGAAATATACAGTTTATCACAGTCTGTCGCTAGAGAATTCCTAAGTCATTTACATTTCTTACATTGAAAATAACTCTCTATGTATTCCTATCATCAATCATAATTAAAATAAAATGAACAATAGGCCTGTTTAGGAAAAGATATATATTTAAAGAAATGTTTTATTGAGTATGTACAGAAATATTCCCTTGGTACTATGCTAAATATTTCTTGAAATGGTATTTACTGAAAATCTTTTATAAAAAAACAACAACAGAGATGCACAAGAAGAGTTGTCTTATATTATATTACTTAAAACTTGAACACAATTGGTTTAGTTTTTGGTGTTTAATGCCACTTGCAACAATATTTCAGTTGTATTGTAGTGGAAACCGGAGTACCTGGAGAAAACCATGAGTCACTTACAAAGCTTATTACATAATGTTGTATCAAGTACACCTAGCCATGAGCAGGATTAAAATTCACGAAGTTAGTGGTAATATTCACTGACTGCACAGATAGTTGTAAATCCTACTATCATACGATCAAGACCACAACGACCCCCGAAGAACCCAGTTGGTAATGTTAATTCTTTGATTAAAATAAAATTAAGTGCAACATACTGAAGATCACATGTTTTTTAAAACACATCAGTGTCTGAGATTACTGGTACGAATTTCTTCAATTTTTTATTCCCTGTTCCATCTTCAAGGTTCACCACTTTTAGAATTCATTTCTTGATAATATATATAGTTTGTGCTAAATTTGAAATCTGTGGAGGAACTATTTTTTTGCTTAGTGCACTAACAAAGACATTTTCACACAATTTGTTTACATCATCAAGGGACATAACTCAATATATATATAACTGTATAAATTTGGTTTTAATTTAGTGAGGAAAAATTTGATAGTTCACTAACAAGACCATTTTCACACCTTTTTTACATCTCCAGGGGTATAACTCTTAAAATTCTTAGAAAAAAATTATTCAAACTTGAGTGAGATGTTGTCCATATGTAGGTGAAGTTTATTTTTTGTTCGAATTGATAAAAAAATAAAGATGCTAGAATGCTAACAATATTGAATATGCACTCTGCATGTCTGGATTTGATTTTTATTTTTTATATTTTTTGTGCTTAAAGCCACTTTCAGCAATATTTCAAATATATCATGGCGACCAGTTTTTAGTGGTGGAAGAAGCCGGAGAGAACCACTGACCATGGGTAAGCAACTGGTACACTTTATCACTTGCGGCTGCGAGTCCAGTGCACCCACCCTTTTTTGTAATTTACAAAGCCGGACGCAAACCCACGCCATATTGGTGATAGGCTTGTATGAGTTATTAGGTAATCCAACTACCTAACTCATTGAACCACCTGGGCTCTTCTACATGTCTGGAATTCTGTGACTTAAAAAAATTTATAATTTAGGAAGAATTTGTTAATCTTCATTAATTTTGTAGAATTAGAAGTTGTAAGGATTTCTCCCTAATTAATAGCTTATAACTTTGTAGAATTAGAAGTTGTAAGGATTTCTCCCTATTTAATAGTTTATAGATGGGAATTATGTTTTATCAAGTAGGGTTGATCTTGTAGACATATGTTATATTTATAAGGTTTAATTTTAATCAATTTTAATTCTGATCACAAATCCAAAGATTAAGATTTTGAGGTTGTTCCACCCCCCCCCCCCCCCCCCCCCCCCCCAAATTTAATATTCCTTTTAACAATGTGTAATTCTCAAAATCTGTGATTTAAGATTGGATGTTTATGTTACTAGGTTATTGCAATATCTAACAAGTCTTATTAGGGAGTAGCCTTGACAGATGAACCCCCCCCCTCCCCCCTCCCCGACCCTTGGGTAAGTGTTGAGATGTGATTAAAGAAAATGTAACTGGCTTAACAAATCATCAACTTTTTCTTTATTAAAACTAATTAATAATTGTTTAGGTTTTGGAATAAAAAACAAAATGGAAAATTACAACAAAAAATATATGAATAAATGATCCAGAAACTGAAACCATTTCCAAAACAAACTTCCTTAAGTTCTGATAACTATATATGGCCGATCTGTCTACAACCTAATTAACAGGGGCCATCGTGGTCTTGGTCGTGATAGTGATCGTATGGTAGTTGGATTTAAAACTACCTATGCAATCGGTGCCTATCACCGCTAACGTTGTGAGCTCGAATCCCACTCAGGCAAGGTGTACTCGATATAGCATTATGTAATAAAAAATTGTCAGTGACTAGTGGCAGGTCAGTGGTTTTCTCCAGGTACACCGGTTTCCTCCATCAATAAAACTGACTGCACGATATAACTGAAATATTGTTCAAAGTCGCATTAAAAACCCACCCACCTACCGTCATATTAACATTAGCTGTTTGTCGTATCTTTTTTTCTGTTACCAATACACTAGTGAATAGCCAAAGAAAACAATGATACAAAAAAGTCTAATTATAACTAGACTTATCTGTATAAATCCTATGTAACAACTTTTATTATATTCTTTGTAAATGTCTAAGTTAAATTGATACATTGTTATACAAGTTAAGTGTACTTTAATGTTAAAAAAGAGTCTTTCTGTCATCTACTGTATCTGTTCCCAGACAAATATTTCTAAATCTTGACATTAACTGACTTTATTGTACTTACACTGCTGTAATGGTCATAAAATAAGTATTTGTTTACCCAAAACAGCTCAGCCAATCATAACAAATACATCAACTTAATACAGTTCTGTATGACTCAATCACAAAAACTGTTCAAAAAGGAGGAAGATTTATGTATAATAAGACTTGGGGGAGGGGTAAAACTACAACAAGTGTATACAATAAGGTGAGGTGGTGGTTAAAGACTACAGCAATGGTATACAGTAAAACTTAGGGGGAAGGGGGTGGTACAACTCCAGCAAGTGTATACAGTATAGCTAAGGGGAGGTGAGGGGGATCTAATGCAAGTCTATATGATAAAAACTTGGGGGAGGGGGATCTACAACCATATTGTTATCTGTATAATAATTGGAAACAGATACAATTGATGGTATATTTGAGGTTAAAGGCTACAATTGATGGTATATTTGAGGTTAAAGGCTACAATTGATGGTATATTTGAGGTTAAAGGCTACAATTGATGGTATATTTGAGGTTAAAGGCTACAATTGATGGTATATTTGAGGTTAAAGGCTACAATTGATGGTATATTTGAGGTTAAAGGCTACAATTGATGGTATATTTGAGGTTAAAGGCTACAATTGATGGTATATTTGAGGTTAAAGGCTACAATTGATGGTATATTTGAGGTTAAAGGCTACAATTGATGGTATATTTGAGGTTAAAGGCTACAATTGATGGTATATTTGAGGTTAAAGGCTACAATTGATGGTATATTTGAGGTTAAAGGCTACAATTGATGGTATATTTGAGGTTAAAGGCTACAATTGATGGTATATTTGAGGTTAAAGGCTACAATTGATGGTATATTTGAGGTTAAAGGCTACAATTGATGGTATATTTGAGGTTAAAGGCTACAATTGATGGTATATTTGAGGTTAAAGGCTACAATTGATGGTATATTTGAGGTTAAAGGCTACAATTCATGGTATATTTGAGGTTAAAGGCTACAATTGATGGTATATTTGAGGTTAAAGGCTACAATTCATGGTATATTTGAGGTTAAAGGCTACAATTCATGGTATATTTGAGGTTAAAGGCTACAATTGATGGTATATTTGAGGTTAAAGGCTACAATTCATGGTATATTTGAGGTTAAAGGCTACAATTCATGGTATATTTGAGGTTAAAGGCTACAATTCATGGTATATTTGAGGTTAAAGGTTGAACATTTTTAATGAGCTATTACTTGTTATTAGTTGATATTCTTTTAGATTATAAGAAACTTTTTTCCTGGTCTGGTAAAATGGAAAATCCAAAATAATTGTGAAAAGAGGGCATCCCCCCAATGAGAACCTCTATTAGTAGTAACATCTATCTTTCTTGGTTACACTGAAGACTACCGATATTCCTTATATAAATGACCATTTCCTTGCTTATAATTATTCCAGTCACGACAAAGTAACGACCATCACAGTTTAGTGATCACTCTCTGATCAACTTATTATTAATAGTAATTGAAACCAAGTTACATGACACACGATGTCTTTACATTAAAACTTGCATTTATCGGCGAGGTTATGTATGCAAAAGCATAAAGCAGATTGTCTTCATGCTTAAAAATAAATGTTTTTTTACGCATTAAAATATTTCTTTCAAAGATCACGTTGCACCTAAAAATTACGTTTTCAAGTCCTATTTTTCTGTTTTTCATGTATCACGCATCCGAAAAAAGTTGATCCACAGATCATGCTTAGACCTTTACTAGACCCACACTCAACATACATAACCTAGTTAAAAATAACTATTTTACCACTCAACATATATAACCTGGTTAAAAATAACTATTCTAATATGACGTCCTTCAAACGCTTTTGAGTCCAAACCCATGGTAAAAATAATATATACCTACACCCATTGTAATTTATGATGTCATCGACAATTTACAACGATATTTTACCAATTTTTACATATTAGAATCGAAATAATTCATGGAAGCCATATGTATATATTGTTTTTACCACGGGTTTTTACCACGGGTAGGCCTTTATGTCAGCGACATAAAGGCCTACCCGTGGTAAAAACAATATATACATATGGCTTCCATGAATTATTTCTTAATTTTACCACTCAACATATATAACCTAGTTAAAAATAACTATTTTACCACTCAACATATATAACCTAGTTAAAAATAACTATTTTACCACTCAACATACATAACCTGGTTAAAAATAACTATTTTACCATTCAACATACATAACCTAGTTAAAAATAACTATTTTACCACTCAACATACATAACCTGATTAAAAATAACTATTTTACCACTCAACATACATAACCTGGTTAAAAATAACTATTTTACCACTCAACATACATAACCTAGTTAAAAACAACTATTTTACCACTCAACATACATAACCTGGTTAAAAATAACTATTTTACCACTCAACATACATAACCTGGTTAAAAACAACTATTTTCTAAAAATAATTCAGAATAATGTTAAATAAAAGAATTTTCTAGAAATTGCTATTAAATCACATAAACCGTATTCCAATATCAGTAAAAAATAATAAGAACATATTCATAGTTTCTTTTTTTAATTAATTTTTAACAATGTTTTATTCTGAACTCTTGTCTCTTTAATTATGATAAGTTGAAGATCCTTACCTACAGTAAGTTGTGATGTATCCACAGTTATGTACTATAGACATCAGATACCACATGGCTATATACAGTATAATAATCTGACTTAGTTACAACTTATATAGAAATGTGTGAGCTGATCAGTATCAATCTATATATAAAACTAGAGGCTCACAGGAGCCTGTATAGCTCACCTGGGTATAATAACAACATCAGTCAATAAAACTTGATAACTTCGGCAAAAAAAATTAACAAATGTAACCTTCGTCATTGCAGACCTCTTCTACAAAAAAATGTGGGCAGGGGTTCCCCCTTTAATGTAAGTTATCAAAATTGCTGTAAAAAAACATATATGTCAATGATTCTCAAAATTTAGCTTTTCCTACTTCACATTTTGTAATAGAGTTGCTTCCCTTTGATTATTTGAGTAACCAAAAGCAGTGAGTCAACAAAAAAATGCATTTCAAGAGGAATAACTCTTTACAGTTGTCGCATATTTTTAACTGTGGGAAATTTTTTGTAGATCTTGACATGCTGAACATTTTAGCAATTTAAACTTAACCTTTATCTCTTATAGTTTTTGAAATATAAGATGAAAAGTATTAATTTTTTTTTATAAATTTGATGAAAAAAGGGCAAGAACTCCAAGATGGGTAATCAGATTTACTTCAAAATTGCAGATAAAAAAAAAATTGATCGAAGGGCCGAACTGCCAGACACATTTTTGGAAGAGAACCATCCAATGACTATTTCATCAAAATTTTGTTCTTATTGAGCAAATGGTTTCAGACAAAAAGATTTTTATGGGAATTTCCCATAGGGTCCTATGTTAAATTAAGTTCGACTGTGGTGGCCATCTTGGTCGGTGTTCTGAAATGCCGGACACAATTTTGGAAGAGGCCCACCCAAGGATCATTTCAGCAAAGTTCGGTTGAGATTGGCACAGTAGTTTCAGAGGAGAAGATTTTTTTTAAATTTCATCCCCCCTTTTTTCTAATTTGCATAATCGGTCAAAATAGGCAAAAGTTCAAAGTTCATAAAAAATCCCGTAATATATGTTAAAAAGCTCATCATTATGCTTATACAGTTCAAATTTGGGCACTTTCTGGTTTAAAGTAGAGCAGTTTTGGCCATTTGAAGAAATTTATATTTTTAGTCATGGCGGCCATCTTGGATACAGGACAGCGCTGACGGACACAATTTTGAAAGGGGACCACCCAAGGATCATCTCAGCAAAGTTTGGTTGAGATTGGCACAGTAGTTTCAGAGGAGAAGATTTTTTTTAAATTTCATCCCCCCTTTTTTCTAATTTGCATAATCGGTCAAAATAGACAAAAGTTCAAAGTTCATTAAAAATCCCGTAATATATGTTAAAAAGCTCATCATTATGCTTATACAGTTCAAATTTGGGCACTTTCTGGCTTAAAGTAGAGCAGTTTTGTCCATTTGAAGAAATTTCTATTTTCAGTCATGGCGGCCATCTTGGATACAGGACGGCGGTGATGGACACAATTTTGAAAGGGGACCACCCAAGGATCATTTCAGCAAAGTTTGGTTGAGATTGGCACAGTAGTTTCAGAGGAGAAGATTTTTTTTAATTTCATCCCCCCTTTTTTCTAATTTGCATAATCGGTCAAAATAGGCAAAAGTTCAAAGTTCATAAAAAATCCCATAATATATGTTAAAAAGCTCATCATTATGCTTATACAGTTCAAATTTGGGCACTTTCTGGTTTAAAATAGAGCAGTTTTGGCCATTTGAAAAAAATTCTATTTTTAGTAATGGTGGCCATCTTGGATACAGGACGGCACTGACGGACACAATTTTGAAAGGGGACCACCCAGGGATCATCTCAGCAAAGTTCGGTTGAGATTGGCACAGTAGTTTCAGAGAAGATTTTTTTTTAAATTTCATCCCCCCTTTTTTCTAATTTGCATAATCGGTCAAAATAGACAAAAGTTCAAAGTTCATAAAAATCCTGTAATATATGTTAAAAAGCTCATCATTATGCTTATACAGTTCAAATTTGGGCAATTTCTGGCTTAAAATAGAGCAGTTTTGGCCATTTGAAGAAATTTCTATTTTTAGTCATGGCGGCCATCTTGGATACAGGACTGCGCTGATGGACACAATTTTGAAAGAGGACCACTCAAGGATCATCTCAGCAAAGTTTGGTTGAGATTGGCACAGTAGTTTCAGAGGAGAAGATTTTTTTTTAATTTCATCCCCCCTTTTTTCTAATTTGCATAATCGGTCAAAATAGGCAAAAGTTCAAAGTTCATAAAAAATCCCGTAATATATGTTAAAAAGCTCATCATTATGCTTATACAGTTCAAATTTGGGCACTTTCTGGCTTAAAATAGAGCAGTTTTGGCCATTTGAAGAAATTTCTATTTTTAGTCATGGCGGCCATCTTGGATACAGGACGGCGGTGATGGACACAATTTTGAAAGGGGACCACTCAAGGATCATTTCAGCAAAGTTCGGTTGAGATTGGCACAGTAGTTTCAGAGGAGAAGATTTTTTTTAATTTCATCCCCCCTTTTTTCTAATTTGCATAATCGGTCAAAATAGGCAAAAGTTCAAAGTTCATAAAAAATCCCATAATATATGTTTAAAAGCTCATCATTATGCTTATACAGTTCAAATCTGGGCACTTTCTGGCTTAAAATAGAGCAGTTTTGTCCATTTGAAGAAATTTCTATTTTTAAGTAATGGCGGCCATCTTGGATACAGGACGGCACTGACGGACACAATTTTGAAAGGGGACCACCCAAGGATCATCTCAGCAAAGTTTGGTTGAGATTGGCACAGTAGTTTCAGAGGAGAAGATTTTTTTTAAATTTCATCCCTCTTTTTTCTAATTTGCATAATCGGTCAAAATAGGCAAAAGTTCAAAGTTCATAAAAAATCCCATAATATATGTTAAAAAGCTCATCATTATGCTTATACAGTTCAAATTTGGGCACTTTCTGGCTTAAAATAGAGCAGTTTTGGGCCATTTGAAAAAATTTCTATTTTTAGTAATGGTGGCCATCTTGGATACAGGACGGCACTGACGGACACAATTTTGAAAGGGGACCACCCAAGGATCATTTCAGCAAAGTTCGGTTGAGATTGGCACAGTAGTTTCAGAGAAGATTTTTTTTTAAATTTCATCCCCCCTTTTTTCTAATTTGCATAATCGGTCAAAATAGACAAAAGTTCAAAGTTCATAAAAATCCCGTAATATATGTTAAAAAGCTCATCATTATGCTTATACAGTTCAAATTTGGGCACTTTCTGGCTTAAAATAGAGCAGTTTTGGCCATTTGAAGAAATTTCTATTTTTAGTCATGGCGGCCATCTTGGATACAGGACTGCGCTGATGGACACAATTTTGAAAGAGGACCACTCAAGGATCATCTCAGCAAAGTTTGGTTGAGATTGGCACAGTAGTTTCAGAGGAGAAGATTTTTTTTTAATTTCATCCCCCCTTTTTTCTAATTTGCATAATCGGTCAAAATAGGCAAAAGTTCAAAGTTCATAAAAAATCCCATAATATATGTTTAAAAGCTCATCATTATGCTTATACAGTTCAAATTTGGGCACTTTCTGGCTTAAAATAGAGCAGTTTTGGCCATTTGAAGAAATTTCTATTTTTAGTAATGGCGGCCATCTTGGATACAGGACGGCACTGACGGACACAATTTTGAAAGAGGACCACCCAAGGATCATTTCAGCAAAGTTTGGTTGAGATTGGCACAGTAGTTTCAGAGGAGAAGAATTTTTTTTAAATTTCATCCCCCCTTTTTTCTAATTTGCATAATCGGTCAAAATAGACAAAAGTTCAAAGTTCATAAAAATCCCGTAATATATGTTAAAAAGCTCATCATTATGCTTATACAGTTCAAATTTGGGCACTTTCTGGCTTAAAGTAGAGCAGTTTTGGCCATTTGAAGAAATTTCTATTTTTAGTCATGGCGGCCATCTTGGATACAGGACGGCGGTGATGGACACAATTTTGAAAGGGGACCACCCAAGGATCATTTCAGCAAAGTTCGGTTGAAATTGGCACAGTAGTTTCAGAGGAGAAGATTTTTTTTTTATTTCATCCCCCCTTTTTTCTAATTTGCATAATCGGTCAAAATAGGCAAAAGTTCAAAGTTCATAAAAAATCCCATAATATATGTTAAAAAGCTCATCATTATGCTTATACAGTTCAAATTTGGGCACTTTCTGGCTTAAAATAGAGCAGTTTTGGCCATTTGAAGAAATTTCTATTTTTAGTAATGGCGGCCATCTTGGATACAGGACGGCACTGATGGACATAATTTTGAAAGGGGACCACCTAAGGATCATCTCAGCAAAGTTTGGTTGAGATTGGCTCAGTAGTTTCAGAGGAGAAGATTTTTTTTAAATTTCATCCCCCCTTTTTTCTAATTTGCATAATCGGTCAAAATGGGTAATGGGATTTACTTCAAAATTGCAGGGTAGGTAGATCTTGACATGCTGAACATGTTTGCAGTTTCAACTTACCACCTGTCTCTTATAGTTTTTGAAATAAAGGACGAAAATTTGATGAAAAAAGGGAAATAACTCCAAAATGGGTAATGGGATTTACTTCAAAATTGCAGGGTGGGTAGATCTTGATATGCAATTTAAAGTTAACCTTTATCTCTTATAGTTTTTGAAATATAAGACGAAAAGTATTAAAATTTTACAAATTTGATGAAAAAAAAGCAATAACTCCAAGATGGGCAATCAGATTTACTTCAAAATTGCAGGGTAGGTAGATCTTGATGTGCTGATCATTTTTACCCCATGTCAGATTTTTGATATTATTAACGGTTTTTGAGTTATTACCCAAAACCTGCAATTTTATCATATGTTCTATTTTTAGTAACAGCGACCATGTTGGTTGGTGCACGGCATCACCGGACACAATTTTGAAACTAGACACCCTAGTGATGATTCAGACCAAGTTTGGTTTCCATTGGTTTAGTACTTTCAGAGGAGAAGATTTTTGAAAAAGTTTACGACGTACGACGGACGACGGACGACGACGACGGACGCCAAGTGATGGCAATAGCTCACATGACCCTTTGGGTCAGATGAGCTAACTATTATAACATCGACACAGAGGATTATAGAGGGTTTTCCAGGAATGTCTTATTCAAAACTAGAGGCTCCCAGGAGCTGGTAATTGCTCACCTGGCTTTCAATTTAACTTAGAAATTTTAAAGAAAACTTTCAGCAGATTTTTTTTTTTTTACCATTTGAAATTATTATAACATTGATACAGAGGACTTATAGAGGAATCTCTACGAATTTCATTGAAAAACATGGAATATCTGTTGAATACTCATCGACATGTAGCTTCAGCTAAAATTTTACCATGTGATCACTATCTATTTCTAGTAACAGCCACCATATTGAAATAATTGAATATTGAATGGAGGGCTGGGCTGTATGACACAATTTTGAATCACCAGGTTATGAGTTGGTATTAAATCAACTCAGTCCTTTCAAAGGATGAACCAGGAAGCAGGCATTATTTGCATATTAAACTTCCAACTTATTCTGTCTTAAAACGTAATTCCAGCAATTTACACAAATTCTAATTTGATCAATGGCAACAAATTTGATTAGATGACAGCTATAACTTTCAAAGGGACATCCAAGTTTAGTTTAAATATTAACCAAGTAATTTCAGAGGATAAAAATTTTGCATTATTGTTTTTTGTTTGCAAAAGAGGAGAAAATGTACTTTGCAAAAATTTTAAAATAGGGGAATGGAATTTTATGTGTAAAGATTAACTTACCGTAATTAAATAATTTAAAGGCTTATTATTAGGATTATAAGAGGTGATATATTAAATTGTTAAGATGGACGAGGGTTAAAAAAAAAAAAAAAAACTGGCCCAATTGAGACCTGCATCTTAATAAATTTATGTGTTTTTTCCTAATAAATGGCCTCATCATACAGAGTGACACAGTAAATAAATAATTTGGAAGCTTATTATTAGAATCAGAAGAGGTGATCTATCAAGTTGTTTAATAAGACAATCCTGATAACATGTCACAACACATATTGCTCCATTAGTTATTAACTTTTTCTAAGACAATCACACGAAGTACTGAACTGATTTATTTTCTAAATAAATGTGTTATTACAGTGAACTCTAATTATATATCAGCTATGGTTATAACAATGGTGGGAGTTGATGGTTATAACAATGGTGGGAGTTGATGAAGAAAATGATGAGGTTCAAATTAAATGATAACTTATTGATGTTACTATAATGGCCCCCATTTCTGTGGAGTTGATGGAAGGAAATGGCAATGGGTAATAAGGCCCAAAACTGGCACAACTTGAGAACTGAACCTAATTTATATATGATCCACAATACATTGGAGTTGATGGTGGAAAGGATAAGGGGTATAAAAGGACCAAAACTGGCCCCAATTTAGATATAAGCCTAATTTGTGTATGGTCTTTAAAATGTTGGTTCCACTTCATGATATATTGCATTTATTCAAAAGGATGCAAAACTGCATCGGTGATGCAATGGTTAGTGTGCCTGCCTTGAGTGTGGTACATTGGTTTGAGAGCCGGTCGGGTCAAACCAAAGACTATAAAATTAGTAGTCAAACCTGCCCATGTGGTCACCTCTATTAAGCAGTCACCTGTATTATAAGGTCACTTTTTCTTGTCCTGTCATGGAACATTTCATAAGAATTGAACCTCTTATAAGAGGTCACCTGTCTTATAAGGCCACTTTTTCTTTGACCAAAAGATGACCTCTTAATGCAGGTTTGACTGTATTTGTTGCTTCTCCACTAGGCATACAGTATTAAGGAGTAAGAGCAAAGACTGGTTGGATAAGAATCAGAACTAGAGGCTCCCAGGAGCCTGTATAGCTCACCTGGGTATAATAACAACATCAGTCAATAAAACTTGATAACTTCGGCAAAAAAAATTAACAAATGTAGCCTTCGTCATTGCAGACCTCTTCTACAAAAAAATGTGGGCAGGGGTTCCCCCTTTAATGTAAGTTATCAAAATTGCTGTAAAAAAACATATATGTCAATGATTCTCAAAATTTAGCTTTCCCTACTTCACATTTTGTAATAGAGTTGCTTCCCTTTGATTATTTGAGTAACCAAAAGCAGTGAGTCAACAAAAAAATGCATTTCAAGAGAAATAACTCTTCACAGTTGTCGCATATTTTTAACTGTGGGAAATCTTTTTTAGATCTTGACATGCTGAACATTTTTGCAGTGTAAACTTTCCCTCTATCTCTAATAGTTTTTGAGATACAAGATGATAGTATTAAAATTGAGAACATTTTGATGAAAAAAGGGCAATAACTCCAAAATGGGTAATAGGATTTACTTCAAAATTGCAGGGTAGGAAGATCTTGACATGCTGCAAATTTTTGCAATTTAAACTTAACCTTTATCTCTTATAGTTTTTGAAATATAAAATGAAAAGTATTAATTTTTTCTTATAAATTTGATGAAAAAAGGGCAATAACTCCAAGATTTACTTCAAAATTGCAGATAAAAAAAAAATTGATCGAAGGGCCGAACCGCCAGACACATTTTTGGAAGAGAACCATCCAATGACTATTTCATCAAAATTTTGTTCTTATTGAGCAAATGGTTTCAGACAAAAAGATTGTTATGGGAATTTCCCACAGGGTCCTATGTTAAATTAAGTTCGACTGTGGTGGCCATCTTGGTCGGTGTTCTGAAATGCCGGACACAATTTTGGAAGAGGACCACCCAAGGATCATTTCAGCAAAGTTTGGTTGAGATTGGCACAGTAGTTTCAGAGAAGGTTTGTTTTTAAATTTCATCCCCCCTTTTTTCTAATTTGCATAATCGGTCAAAATAAGCAAAAGTTCAAAGTTCATAAAAAATCCCGTACTATGTGTTAAAAAGCTCATCATTATGCTTATACAGTTCAAATTTGGGCACTTTCTGGCTTAAAGTAGAGCAGTTTTGGCCATTTGAAGAAATTTATATTTTTAGTCATGGTGGCCATCTTGGATACAGGACGGCGGTGATGGACACAATTTTGAAAGGGGACCACCCAAGGATCATTTCAGCAAAGTTCGGTTGAGATTGGCACAGTAGTTTCAGAGGAGAAGATTTTTTTTAATTTCATCCCCCCTTTTTTCTAATTTGCATAATCGGTCAAAATAGGCAAAAGTTCAAAGTTCATAAAAAATCCCATAATATATGTTAAAAAGCTCATCATTATGCTTATACAGTTCAAATCTGGGCACTTTCTGGCTTAAAATAGAGCAGTTTTGGCCATTTGAAGAAATTTCTATTTTTAGTAATGGCGGCCATCTTGGATACAGGACGGCACTGACGGACACAATTTTGAAAGGGGACCACCCAAGGATCATTTCAGCAAAGTTTGGTTGAGATTGGCACAGTAGTTTCAGAGGAGAAGATTTTTTTTTAATTTCATCCCCCCTTTTTTCTAATTTGCATAGTCGGTCAAAATAGGCAAAAGTTCAAAGTTCATAAAAAATCCCATAACATATGTTAAAAAGTTCATCATTATGCTTATACAGTTCAAATGTGGGCACTTTCTGGCTTAAAATAGAGCAGTTTTGGCCATTTGAAGAAATTTATATTTTTAGTCATGGCGGCCATCTTGGATACAGGACAGCGGTGATGGACACAAATTTGAAAGGGGACCACCCAAGGATCATCTCAGCAAAGTTTGGTTGAGATTGGCACAGTAATTTCAGAGCAGAAGATTTTTTTTTAATTTCATCCCCCCTTTTTTCTAATTTGCATAATCGGTCAAAATAGACAAAAGTTCAAAGTTCATTAAAAACCCCGTAATATATGTTAAAAAGCTCATCATTATGCTTATACAGTTCAAATTTGGGCACTTTCTGGCTTAAAGTAGAGCAGTTTTGTCCATTTAAAGAAATTTCTATTTTCAGTCATGGCGGCCATCTTGGATACAGGACGGCGGTGATGGACAAAATTTTGAAAGGGGACCACCCAAGGATCATTTCAGCAAAGTTCGGTTGAGATTGGCACAGTAGTTTCAGAGGAGAAGATTTTTTTTAATTTCATCCCCCCCTTTTTTCTAATTTGCATAATCGGTCAAAATAGGCAAAAGTTCAAAGTTCATAAAAAATCCCATAATATATGTTAAAAAGCTCATCATTATGCTTATACAGTTCAAATTTGGGCACTTTCTGGCTTAAAATAGAGCAGTTTTGGCCATTTGAAAAAATTTCTATTTTTAGTAATGGTGGCCATCTTGGATACAGGACGGCACTGACGGACACAATTTTGAAAGGGGACCACCAAAGGATCATTTCAGCAAAGTTCGGTTGAGATTGGCACAGTAGTTTCAGAGAAGATTTTTTTTTAATTTCATCCCCCCTTTTTTCTAATTTGCATAATCGGTCAAAATAGACAAAAGTTCAAAGTTCATAAAAATCCCGTAATATATGTTAAAAAGCTCATCATTATGCTTATACAGTTCAAATTTGGGCACTTTCTGGCTTAAAATA